>JAECUM010006669.1:0-110747 GCA_016617855.1 Megalonaias nervosa | reverse complement strand
TTTGATTTTGAGTGTGTTGTAACATACATGCACACACACTATTATAAGCAACACATGCACCCTTTGCACTTTTCAAAATGTATTCAGGGGTTTTAAGGTCAATGCAGCAGGTGTTAATGTTTATTTTACCCTGTAAAAATGATGTGTCTGCAATCAGGGACTTCTACAATCTATATATTTTTTCCATGATAGAAAAAGATATCCCACAGTCTGCATTGCTGTGAGGCAAGATAAGTAGCTGCTGAATAACTACTTTCAGATTTTGGAAGCGTATCCCACCAGTACTATTTCTCTGGCTGATAATATCCAGCCAGTAGCTACATAAGCTCCTTTTCTTGGCCATCGTCTGTTAATGCAGGCACATACTCATCAAGCAGCATGCAATAATCCTCAAACTCATCTTTAAGCACTTCATAATCCAAATGTGGAGCAACTCAAAAATGAAAGTGTCACTACTAGTAAAATAAAAGCTACTTGCAAAGTATTTTGAAAGGTGTAATATTAACTTCTTTGGATTTATCATGGGCTCATTATTACATATTTATATTTTTCCCCCATAAACCCTAAGATATATTCAGCATTCTAGGCCACTGAAGGCTGCTCCATTTGATCAGATGCAGGACTCAATTTTACCACTGGACAGAGGTATTTTGATCAAATAAATATCTTTACTTTTTAATTTCAGTTTTCTTTCATTCTTACTTTTTCAGTTTATCTTAAACACGATAGGAAGGCATGGGGGTACATTTGCATGAAGACAATCCTTTCCAAATACATATTTACTGTGTGGCTCATTGTGTAGCACTTGCATTTCAAGATGCATCTATAGCTGTACAAAAAATTGCAGTTTACGAGAATGCAGCAAACCAAGTCTACAAGTTTTATCCATACTGGGCAACATGAAACCAATGGTTTCAGGAAATACATATTTTTAGCGATGAAGATTTTATAAGTCCTAAGCAATAATGTTCTGTGAGATGGAAGAATTGTTGAATCTCTGAAAGAAAAATGGCCAGCTATTGTTGAGCTTGAAGAAGCCCAATGACTGAACAATACCATGGCCAAAGAATTCAGAAAGTACAGATGTTTTCCTCATAGCAATCAGAAATATGCTAGTTGACATTTCATCAGTCCAGAGCAGATTGAAACTAGTTTATCAAAAGGAGTCAGTCAATTTTAGTATCATAAGCCAGTGGTTAGTTCCGTAATCCATGAACTGGGCAATCTTGCAGCTAATCTTGGTCCATCATAAAGTCAGTTTAGAGCAGCAATCACAACTTAAGGAAAATTCAGGGAACTCAAGCTGGTATCCCTGTGCATGAGCTTATGAGAACAGACTTCATTCCGAGTCTCACTGGCAGTCTCATAGCATGTTTTCCAGAATGTGACATAGACATCATCACAAACGTCAGTGGTGCATTGAATGTTTCCCCATTTCCCCAGCGGAGCAGCTGCATTGTGTGATTACAGCATCGAAGTTCTTATGCTAGTTGTGGACTATTTAGACAACAAAGGACATGGGCGGGCAGGCAGGTAAGACCTGCAGTACTTAATTAAGCAGAAATAAGAAATGAATATCAGCTGATGAAAGTGACCGTCAAGGAGAATGGTCAGCTAAACTTTGATTCATCCTGTGAGATACTGATCAGAAATTATTGTGACATCTTTCCACAGACTTGAAAACCATGACTGGTATTCTGTGTTCTGAACTAAATTCTTAAATATTGAGATATTTCTTTGTTATGGAGTTCATTATTTTGTGAAACAATTCATACTTTTATTTACTCTTGTTCAAAACAAATTAATGACGGGGTATTTGTATGCTGGGCGAAGTGCAGCTTGGTTTGGATTTTGACCAGTTTCTATTTATAGATGAATGTAAGTCATGTAATCTAGACATGCTGAAGTTGAAGGCGTTCACTCACACCAAGCCACTAAAACTAAACATTTTATGTGGTGCATGAAAACACCTTAATTATTTGCTTTTTAAGTGAACTCTGAACCAAAGTTGTTAATTGTGTGTGGATTAATTTGGTGACTGGGAATTGGAATGGGATTATACTATAGTTTGTTCCACACAGTATCAGTACTACATTTTATGGTCAGCATCATTAAATGTCAGTAAAAGTACCAAATTTGTTTCAAATACTTTGTGTGAAATGAATTAGATACTTTTAGCAACATTCAAATATTCTTCACCTGATAATTTATTGCAATGAACTATAGTGTCATGATGTTCACATGTGATGCAGTCCATTATAAACACAGCTTCTGTAAAGGTCAGAAACTCATTTCATTCTCGTACTATAAAGTATTGTTTACAACATAATTTTCTCCACTTTCTGCAAGTGATTAGGCATACATTGATGAGATTGTTTAATTAACATTTGCACCAGTAAAATTTGGTCATGTACCAACTTTTATCCATCCTTGCCATGACTTGGTACCGGCAGTAGCACAACCCTAGCAGAAACACTGAATGCCTGGGATGAATGTCTTCGACATCTGTTAAGTAAGCGAGGATTATCTTCTGGATTTTATTGTCATTGCTGACTGCATGTATTGTTTGTTTTCTTGATGTTACAGTGATTACAACCCACACACCAAGGCGTCATCTGTTGCCTTTGTGCGGATGGTTACAGCATTTGCTTGTCAAGTTAATTCCTTTAATTATGTCATCAGTTAATTGTGCCTATGACTTTTGTCACTATATATATATATATATATATATATATATATATATATATATATATATATATATATATATATATATATATATTTGTTTCCCGGTAAGTTAATTATATCTTTTGATTTCTTTAATTGGTACATAATGTTCCATATTTTCTTAAAGCCAGATAAAAACCACAGCAGTTGTTGTTACAGTTCGGAACATTAATACCTTAATAACAATAGCAGAACCTCCAATGAAAAAGAGAACAATTGAACATTGATGGAATATTATCTTAGTTCATTTTGCAATTAATATACAGTACCATGTATTGTATATGTAATCAGCAAATATGAATGTGATTCATGTTTTATGATAGATGTGTATTTTTATTGTTATATAAAATATTTTCAGATGACTGCATGGAACATTTTAATAATGTTGAATAAATAATACAGCAGATGCACAGTGATTCTGGTAAATTTTCCTTTTAAACTGTATTGAATTTCGACCTAGGAAACCAGTTTCTTTTTAGCAAAAACCTGTTATGAGACACTACCTGTCTTGAGAGACCACTGTTTTGGCAGAATGGGCAGTTTTTCAAGACAGGTTTTACTGTATGTACATGTATAACCAACCACTGTATCAGGCTACATGCGAAACAGCAAATCTCATGGTAGTGAAATCAATCCCAAAACAAGCATTTAATGTGTTGGAATGATACAGGTGCATTTTGATCAATTTACATACTTTAAAGAGTTTTACTCATGATTTGTATTTTTGGAAAATTTAGCACTTAACAGAAAAAGATGCAAGATCTCACAATCTCAACTTTCATTTTCCACATTTGACTCATGCAGGCGTTAAATTTGAAACATGAACTGTGGCATTGTAAACACCCATACATGCATGCATGCATACATGGAAATGAGCCTGCATACATGTGTAATGTCAAAATATGTGTTGAAAAGAAAGATAATATAGTATTTGTAATTACGTCCATCTCTGATTGCCTGTTTTCATTTTAACAGGCAGCAGCTGCATCATCCACTGCAGCTATAGACAGGGAAGTAGGAAAATTCCTGTACAATGTGGCCACCAAAATGAAGTCTCAAGTCAGGAAACACCAGAACTTCCTGGTCAGCTACATTGCCACCAAAAAGATCATCACAGAGGCACAGCTAGAAGGTAAGGTCATAGAAGGTCATCCCTGGTACATGAATGAACTGGGCTGATGAGGTAAACAATTAATCAATGACAATAACACATCACTATCAGAAGTTTCATTTACATATACACCTCTCCCTCAATAACATACGCACATCAGGGTCCACGAACAGAAACCGCACTATAAGCAAAGGCGCGAGTTACTGAGGGACCTTTAAAAATTGAAAATGTCATCTTAGACATCGAAAAAAGGGGGGGGGTAGCGAACTGGGCTGTTTAATGTCTGAATCCTCATTTTACAATCACATGGATAATAATTTGTTAATAACATGCTTTTTCTAATAAAGTTGTTTGTTTTTTCTGTATAAATAACATTTATTTTCAAAATGTCCAACATGTGAAAGATTATTCCAACTGGTTTTCACAACCATCACATGTACACGAAAACATCTGTGTATTATGTCACTGCTTTTTAGTTTTGTTGATTAGTCTGGTTCCCAGAGTGGTATTTAATAGCATAATGCCAAGTTGGGAGTCAAAGTAGCAGGGAGTTTGACTTAATTTCAGTACACCACCAAACAAGATTCCTTCTTTTAAAAAACTAGTGACATTTAGTTTGTGAGACAATCGTCTATGTCGAAACTCGGTTTTTGTATTATTCAGTTGGTACAGTATTGATGTCATGATTTCATTGGAAGTAATAGTGAAACTTCTTATCATCCCTGAGGATATCTCTAAGTGCCAGGAATTCTCAGAAACTCGCTTGCCCAAAATGGTCCGTATCTGTGAAACCAAGCTCTTTATTTTGCTAAGTATTCGTTTCACTTGGTAGCCTTGCTATCTTTGATCACAGTTATGAAAGTCGGTTAATTTAAGGTTGCTTAATCATGTTATATATACAATACCATTCATAACATTGTTCGATTGATCAACTGAAGTGAGTTCACCTGACATTCGACCGGGGCCGCTAGATTTTAAATATGTAGGATTTGCATGCCTTTTAACTTTTCTTTTATTCCATCTCCTTTATTTGATTCAAAAGACATGATTAAAGTGATAATACAAAGGAGGCCAGCTTTTAATTCAATGCAACAATACAGCAAATACTTCTGCTAGTCAGTTATCAAAACACAGTCGGCATTTAATTAGGTTCTCAGAGAAATGCTTGCGGACATAGCTGTTACTGTAGATTGACACATTTTATATTTAAATACACATTGCATTTATGATGATTACACTTAAGAGGAACTAAAAGATAGAATTAAAACACAAATTTCACTTAATAAAAGTTTTTAATTGGCATTTAAATATTAATGTACTGTCTACACTAGGCATAAGTTACCTTTTCGTTGACCAAAATTTTCTTGAATATCTTTAATTACGGTGTGCTATGAATGTCGTTTGGAAAGAAAATTTAGCCAGTTATGACTTCTTATTAATTTTGATAATTTCAAAGCGGCCAACATGTGGTCGCAAAACGTAGCCACTTACTGGATGGCCTAGCAAACTTTAAACATTGTTAGATCGAGTGATACATGCATGAAATCGATATGAAAATTACTTATTTTCTCAGAAATTGTGAGTATTAAAATCGTTATGTCTTTAATCTGCTGAAAGACAAGATGAAACTTCGGCGTTGATGAAATGTGACCTGGTACTTGTGATTGGCATTGCTAGTTGCATGAATACACAAAACTAACAACCCACATTTTCAAATGTTGTAGAGAAAAAAATAAAAAAATATTAAATGAAAGTCGTATACTAGGACATAAAATACTAAAACTTTGAACAGGAAAGCATTTTCTTTGTGACTGTAAATATGATGAACAATAAATCTTTGAAATTTGCATAAAATATTGTAGATATATAAAACTTTAAAATGATAATGTTGCTAAGCAGTTATAGTGGATCTTTATAATACTATGCTTTGACATTTTGCTGAATTAAACATATCTGTTAACACCATTCCTTGCAGATGTACATCTTTTTATACTCTATGTTGCATTATGGTCTTTCACAAGTATAATCTTTTCCTACCAAATTTACAAACTTTATATTCTTGTGACAGTTTCGTGGTTTTCTGATGCATTAGTTGTATTTCTTTTTCTCTCAAAAGCTGGCATGAGTTACCTGTTAGAACATCCCCTTGACCCTGTGAATAAGAAGGCATTTGAGGAGGCATGTGGGATTGGGGTTGTCGTTACTCCAGAACAAGTGGAGGAAGTAGTAAGTTAGCCTTGATAATGTCAGCATTTGTTGAAATTTTTTAACAGTTTGTTGGCATTAATGGATACTGATGTGTTAAAGTTGTTGCAGCCAATGATTTGTGTCGGAAATCTTTATTATCATTGTGTTTCAATAGGTACAATGGAGAAACATTATTTACCATACAAATTCCTTTCTAAATGGAAAAAAATTCAGTCAGAAGTAAACAGTTTCAGTTGGCCACATTTTGTATCAAGAGCACTTTTAATTGTAGCAGTGCAGGCTATACCAAGTTATGTGACTAGCTTTAGCATGTGTTCAAATGTGGGTGGTACAGGTTGGTTTTCATTAAACTGCTGTTTCATTTTGGGATTTGGCTGCTAATAAAAGAACAACATTGTAATTTAAGAGAATTTGCAAGGAAAAGTGTATTATCTAACAACATCCATTGGTTTTCTGACATTGACTTTGATACCAATATTAAAATCTGTTCAGATGTTGACCAGGTCAGATGCACAAAATTTTCCCAACCACTTTTTTTAGATATGGAAAGAGATTTCAGTGAGGGTCAACCATAAAAATCGAATACAGATGAACCCTAGTCAAACTCCCGGAAGGATTTAACAAAAAGTTTACAAACTGTTTCCTTCCTTTGTGAATTCAAAGAATTTTACTCATTACAACACAGCAGTTATTAAAGTATTCTTAGGTACATTTTGGTTATTTTTGTTCATATTTGTTCCACCTGAGTGGCTTTTGTACACTTAACCCATGCTTAGGATACCTTCCCTTTAAATATAAGCATGTACCTACTTTTTACTTAGATATATCCAATAAAATAATTCTGTTAAGGAAACATAATTTACATCTTTTAATTGTCCATTTTAAATATTTTCAACAAAACAGAACACGACCTTGCAGGTACCATTCCAACTTGACCTTTGGCAGTTCTGCTCAATACTGGTGAATATTTTAGCAGGAAAAATACATCAACACAGTTGTGTTTTACTTTCCAGACTTTGAGTCATGTTTTCAGTAGGAAAATGACATCAGCAGATGTTGTTTTTACTTTCCAGACTTTTATATTTTTGTCTCTGTTTGACTTAATATGATGATAAATGTTTTCTAATGTTATTTAGTGTATCTTTCTTTGTTCTGGGAATTTAGCATATCCTACAAGAACACAAGAGATTTCTTTTGCAAACATGGAGACACACATTTCAGTTGATTTAATGTATGTGGTACTGTTATGAGATGTATGTGATACTGTTATGATATGTATGTGATGATGTTACATATGTAATAGTTATGTATGTGATACTGTTATATGTTTGTGATACTGTTATTATGTATGTGATACTGTTGTGTATGTAATACTGTTATGATACATATTGAGGGCAATTATTGTGATACATATTGCAATGCAAAATGGATGCCCAGCACAAGTTACAGTGAGTTGGGGAAATTCTGTAAGTAGATGTTAAGAAGGAAATTAAAAATGCACATTGTATTTGTTGATCCATACTAGGCTTGTGACACAGTCCAATGAATATTGAATAAAGTTACAATTAATTACATAAATTGAATACAGTTTTAATGAGTTACACTGAATTGTATTGACTGTTTAAATATCAAGTACATTTGTACATTTTGTTTCTTTATTTGTAGGTGGAAGAAGTTATTTCAAAATACAAAGACGAGCTACTGAAGAAACGTTACAGGTTCAACATGGGAGCTCTTTTAAGTATGTTTAAAGTAAAGATTTCTGCATGATTTTTAACCTGTGTCAAATTTAACTTCAGGGTCGCAAGATTTAAGTATGCTTGATATAGTTTCAGACCTTTTCCATAAGTCTTACTGAAATGACCTTTCATTTACAGACTTCGGGAATACTAGTAAAAATTAGAAAATATGGTGGTTGCTGTCAAATCTGAATACTGGTTTGTCTCTGTTTGATCAGGATCTGAGTGTTGTGTAAGATTCAGTGGAGTCTCCAGACTGACTTTACAGGAATACCTTGGGCACTTTAAAATACATCTTTTTTTTTATACAAAACACCTGCATGATCAAGTTATTGCACATAGTATTTAATGAAATAGCATCCACCAAGGGGAAACTTGTTCAAGGCAAAAGTGACAACAAAACTCTTAAAACTTTTAAACAATTAGCAGTGAAGTATAAAAAGGAATGTTCAGATACTTTGAAGAAAAAAGCAGGAAAGGTAATAATTACATTTATTGGCCATCATATCATGTTTGTTTGAATATCTCTCAAGGTAGGTGAGACTATTGCCATTGCCAGGTGAAATTAAAAAAAAACCCAACAAAATAATACCAAAGATAACAGCAATTTGAGACATTTGGCAGGAAGCCCTTGAAGTCTTTGGGGTTTGGACCTGCAGTCTGTGAAACTGTCCTGGAGGTAATTACTGTCTAAGTGTACTTTACAAAATTTTTAGTTGGACATATTTCACTTAATCAGCATCATTTTCAGATCATACATCTGCATGTTTTTGAAGTCAACAATAGCAGTGCCTGATACTTCTTTACACCTTACTGAAAAATATTTATTATCTTACTGAGATGGTCTACATTTTATTTAGTGACTAACATGTATGTATTATATATTTCATAATGAGATATTGAAATATGTCAGTGGGAGAAATATGATATTGCTACAGTGGCTATATCACTTTTGGAACTACTTTCTTTTTCCATTTTGGAAGTATATCTGCCATTATGTATATTATTCAGACCTGTATCTCCATATTTAGGCCTACTTTTTTCTTATTTTCCTTCTCTGTTTCTCTCACACTATCAGGAAGAAGAGATTTAGAAATTTGTCAAGACTGTTGATCCTCTAGTGTATATTTATATAATCAGTGAGAAGGCACCATCAAAAATGCCTAAAAATGAACCTCAAACAACAAAAAGCAGGCTTCAAATAGTACCTTTTCCTCACATGGTACAGATTGTTGGTGACTGAACTTGTATGATCTATTACTATTATATATATTCTGTGTCATCCTTACAGTGTTGTTGTTGTTGTTGTTGTGGGGCTTAATGCCATTTTTCAGCACACGATAGGCTATACATGGCGGCCAGTATTAATGGTGGAGGAAGAAACCGGGAAATCCCCGGAAAGAACCACTGACCCAGGAGAAGCTACTGGCAAGCTTTCTCACATATCCACATTCGCCGAATCCTAGACTCGAACCCACGCAGACAGAGGTGAGATGGCAGTGATCCATAACGGAGAGTGCTTTAGATCACTCGGCCACTCGGCCCCCCCCCCCTTACAGTGTCATATAGCTGTTATACTAAACAACAGATAATACATGTTCTTAAGAAAAAAGTGGAAAACATTTTGTATTGTCACTCACAGCTTCAACATTCACAACAATACAATGTTTCCATTTCACTCATGAAATATTTCCTTTTATTGGCTAAAAAAAGTTGATATCTCCATATCTTAAAGTGTGAAGAAACATTTTAAATGCCTGAGTAAGTACAAGGAACTGATTTATACCAAACATATTTTTTGGTCTCACCTTTAAATGGTAAGGACTTGGGTAAAATCCAATAAATTAAAAAGAACCCTGGAATCAGCTGCTTGTTGCAACCTGTGCTATGTCATAACTCAAGGTAAGAATCATGAATAGGAACTTAAAGCTATTACAATATTCGTTGGGAAGGGGCTTTTTCAAATTGGTTTGGTCCACAAAGAGTACTAAACAGTCTCAACTATCCCAAGTCTGATACTGTAAGCACTTTCTGCCCCTACCCCTAAATTCTGGAATAGTCTACATTTTAGACTTTGCTTTTTTACATTTATCTTCTGACTGTGATTTAGCTGTCAGACTTGTAAAATCTTCTTCATTGTCAAATATATACATATACATTCTAGTAAGTTCATGTTTGAAATTTTTATTATTTACACAAAGTTTTCTTCGTAAATTTTCATTCTTTATTAATCAAGTTTGCATTATGTATATCTATATTTTTTTGTAATTTTTGTTTATGACTGTAAATTGTGGTGATTAACTATAAAGAAGATATTACATAGCTCATTGTGGTACATAGACATAAATTCTATTGTTAGATATTAATAGTGCCTGTAGATTGCATAGGATCTATAAATAAGTGTTTGTGGTGGGTTCTTAGAAGAATCAAGATGTTTTCCATTGGTGGATTCTTCTACAATGTTGTCTGTTTGCTAAATGTCCCATATTGAGTATGAGAAAGTTGAATTTTAGGACTCTGTGCTTGTATGTAAGGAGAGAACTGAGCTATTGATTTCATTCCTATTTTGGGTTCTTATTTCATGTGTTTTTGTGTTAATGTCAGTCTGCAGATGTATTTAATGTTGTGTTTAGATGATTGAGAGAGACATTTGTTAGGATTATTCATAGGAATTTCAAAGTGCTAAATGGACTGAAAAATATTATTCTGGGACTATCGTGAATTATGCAGAGGAGTTCTGGATAATACCATTGTGATATGTCAGGACTATTGGCAGACCAGTACATTTAAGGATCTGAAATTCATACAGAACATTTTATATGTTTGGACTTCAATAGAAGTTTTTAGGATTATTTTGGATTCAGTTCATAATACTGTAAGTTCCTATTAAATATTCATAACTTTGATAATTAAATTATTTAAGTTTTACAAAATTTGTTGGTTTTGCTTCATGCTGTTACTTAGTTTATGACCACATACAGCATGAAATTCATTTTATTGGTCTTAAACTTAAAATACAAATATGTCTGCTTTGTCTGCAGGTCAGATAAATTTGTTTCATTTTCTTTTTAACTTTTTTAGGTGAAGCTAGGAGTAAACTCAAATGGGCTGATGCAAAAGCTATAAAAAATGAAGCTGACATGCAGGTAAAGTAAGATAAATAGTGTGCAAGGGAACCTATTTATACAACAGATATCTTGTTTTAATGATTCAAAAGTACTGATTTTACCTGAAATCATGATGTAATCTATTTAATTATCCCTTTGTTATTTCACCACTATGAATGTGGTGCTGCCATGTTGATTTAGCACTGTTCATCCATACAAATGTTCGTGCTAGCTGTTTTGCATAATTATCCAAAAGACTGAACTTGTATGACTTAGTATTGGGTTCTAAGTGTCAGAGTTCTTTGCGGTCTAAAGTTACTGAGTTTTTCTGAGAAGAAAATTGGTTTCTGCAAGTAACTTGAGTTCTTTGCCATCTAAAGTTACTAAGTTTTTTTGTGGATGGTTTACATTTTGGGTAAGGAAAGAAATGATCAGTTTTGGTTTCCGAAGGTTAAGGTCAGAGACACTGTTACTGAAAGTAGAAAAATGTTTTCTGCACAGTAACATTAGTTTTGCATCATGGACATTAAACAAACTGATGATGTCTTACACTTGGCATTAGGAAAAAGCCTATTGATTTGGAGGTCAGAGGTCAAATGTCATTGTTACTGAAAGATGAAATAGTTTCTGCACAAAAGTTTCATTTGATAAAAAACTTGCTTTTTGATTTTGAGGTAAAACAGGCAAAGGATAAGGTCACTGGTCAAAGAAGAAAAATGTGTTTTGCCTAGAAACTATACTTCTCAACTAGATATCTTAGGTATGGACAGGACCTGTTGATTTTAGAGTCCAGTGATCATATGCCAGAGTCATTGTGGCTCAAATAAAAATGGGTTTTGAAGAATAACATGTTCTAGAGGAAGTTTCTTGACCAAGCTGTGTGTAGCATGCACTTAGGTTAATAAAGAAACCTATAGCTTCTTAGTTCTAATGGTAAGAGATTGTGGTCATTGTAAGTCTGATAAGTCTGTTGTGTTCAATGGTGTGTTAGGTGCCTGCATACATGAGTCAGACATATGAGCCTTTCATGGCGCTTTTGTATGTTTTTCCTCAGCCGTTTGTATAAACAAAGAATTTTGTGTGAATTTTTATTTAGGCAATGACACTTATTTAGGACAGCTTCCAATTTAAAGATTAGGACTGGCATACACTTTAGAAATTTGTGAATTTTACAGGTTTTGTTTCTACTTGGACCTAAAACTGAAGAGGAGTTGACAGCCAAATCTAAGGTTTGTATGTGTGAAAATCTGTATAGTGCATACATTTGATAGATAGTACAAGTCAGGTCAGGAAAGATCAAGAGATTTTCAAAATTTGGTCAAGAGTTTTTGACCTCAAACGAGGAAGGATTTTCATCAACCCAATTTTTAGCATGCAGATGGACAAAAATTACAATTATTGGATTTTTTTTTTTTCATTTACTAAATATTAAAATATGCAATTTGTCTCATCAGATCAGTCCTTTCACAGTAACGCGTTGCTGTTCATACTCTTCTATGTAACACAAGCATATTTAGAATTTCTTTGATCATTGATGGATTATATTTGTTGCACTCCTTATCATTGTTGATCTTGTCATTTAGGAGATGATGTACTGTTACTGGATTCAGGTTTCCACTAGAGTCAGCCTGAATTTTCCTCATAATGGAAAATGTCCTTTTTTGTGTCTGCATTGGAATGTGGCAATGCCAGTACAGTTCTACTGATTCCACCAAGAAGTTTAAATCACTTCCAGCCTGTGTTTAGATTCAGATTGCTGACAATCTGCCAGAACTGCTCAAGACTGGTACTGTCTGGGTCTAATGCTAATCATGTTTTAATGTCAGATTCTTTCACAGTAAGCACAAATACACACATTATGCCATCGCACCATTTAGGACTTTAAGCTTAATTTGCAGACAGATTTGTTGTTATCACTCTCTGATAATGACAATCAAATCCGGAAAACAATTATACAGTCCTACCCACTTATATCGAGATCACTTATGTCAACAAGCTACCTATGTTGACAAAAATACAATGTCCTTGTCCTGTGGTCTATCATTACTACCAAATTTGTCAGGTTCATATGAACCTTGGGATAAAAAGAAATGTACATGTTGACAGACACCCTCAGCCTCAACTTGAGCAAAGTCTTTGTTTTCTTATCGTTTATGTCAACAAGCAGTTAGTTTTGACTTTGCTCTACAATTATTTTGATGTTGCCACCATGCTTTAATGCTGTTGTCGCATTAACAAATGGACATATGTTGGGTCCTTGGAAGACGGTTTTGGCAGCAACTTCACTAGCACATGCACCATTCATCAGAACAAGCCAGCTACACTCTTTTATAAAAACAATGCACCCTTCATCAAAAGAAATTGGCACCAAACTTGTATAAAAGCAATGAAATCTGATCGATGTTTGCATTTTCCAATGTGGTGATTGGAACAAATTTATTTTGTTGTTCAAGTTTCATTTTCTGCATGAAAAAAGTAACTTTAGCTTTGCTTATGATATCTACCAATGGCAGCATAAAATACAAATTATGCTTAATTAATTCAAAACTTGGTGACAGGGTTTTCATTTCCCTCTGGGTAGCCTGCTTCTATTGGTAGCCCCATTAAGAAGTTTATTTTTGTTGTTTCCAGCAGCCCAAAATCGGGGCCAATTTAAGTATATGTACTATGTAAATACTGTAACAACTAAACAGGCTTGTGCTGCTGGTCACAATGTATATGTTGTAGTTAATTGTTTAGCAACACATGTTGGTTGACAATGGATTATACAGTACATAAAATGTGACTACCGTTTTTTATAGATGTGTTTATTCACTGTATATATTTTCTAATGGGATGTGACTGATACAGAAATTTTCTAAGATTTGACTTGTATCTAAATTCATTGATTTTTCCTGCGCATGTACATTTACTGTACTTTATGCATTATGCATTATAGAATGCAAAGGTAACACAAATGTAAGTTGTTAGTATACAGGTGTATTTCAAACTAGTTTTATCTTTTGTCCTTCGGTTTCAGAGTTTAAATATTCACAATATTTATATCCATTCAGTTAAATCCATTTTAGTTAAATCCCAAGAATGACTTGGCATGCTGTGTAGTTTTCTTTGCAAGTACAACAACCTCTCCATTCCCAACAGTTAAGAGTATCCTTCATCATTGAGTGCATGTACACTTCCTGTAGTTAGGCAGCATTTAGTTTGATCTTTGCTAATGCTAGTTGCTGGTTTAAATTGCACTGACAGTTCTGTTGCTGAGTGCAAAATGTGTCACTGGTTGAGAAAATTAAATGAGTAAGCACCTGACTTTTCCTGGCATTACATGGTATTGTATTCACAATACACTATGGTTAGCCTGATTTCCCTATTGGTAACGTCACTAATTTAGTTGGGTCTGCCAAATCTTGCCCTCCAACAGGTGTTATCTGGAATGACCTGACAACTGTAGTAGCATATTAAATTAGCATGCATGTAAATAACTCTGAAAAACCATGTGGTTCTTGGGACAGTGGATATCCTAACTAATAATTTATTTTTGCCTTTGTACACGATTATGATCATAATCATCAGGTAACTAAAGAATACAGATTACAATCATCCTGAAACCTCTTTCTCTCTGTCATAACTGGGCATATTTTATTTGACCACAAGGTGCAAGAAGAAAAATGTAATGGAATATCTGTCTTTGTCATGGTTATTCATTTTCTAACTTGCTTGTTCTAATACACATATATGTAATCAGATGTATACAATGTATATTACTAGTGCATGCTGCAATGGTACAATTATATCTGACAAAAATTGTGAATGAATATCTGTCTCTGTCATGGTTATTCATTTTCTAACTTCGCTATTCTAATATACACATACGTAATCCAATGTAAACAACATATAATACCAAGGCATGCTGCTTTAGTGCAATTATATCTGATGTACTTGAATTTAATACTGATGATCATGTAAATATTTTAAAATCCTTCTCCCTGTTGAGTCCTATATTTTTTCATACATGGTCTCTTCCCCAAAATGATAATTATTACTACTCATACTTTTGGGAATTTTTTTGTTTCATACAAATATTACATATGAGAAAGCAATCTGAATGACATAATCCATATATAACTTGATTTCGAGTATAAGATGAAGCTAAGACTTTCTGGTAAAAAAGTATCAACTTATAGGCTTATATACACTAATGTCAAACCAAGCCAGCATTATGCCACTTGCACTCTTGAGTTATCCAACCATAATCAATTAACATCTTTAATCCAGTTCAAATTTTTGATCATACATGGTATAGACTCTAATGCTTCTTGACACCAAAGCCGAGCATATCTTGTGGAGAGATTCCAAGTAATGTTTATTGCTTTATGCTGATTGCACTTCAGTAACCCAACCATAATCAGTCGTTAGTCTTTTTGGAATTACTTCTGCTTAAACATAATATAATCCACCCCAACAAACTTCAGATAATGTAACCAGCCAAATATGCCAATACGATCAAAAGGTGAATTTAGCCACTACATGGTCTTGTCCCGCTTAAGCCAGTCCATTCACTTGAGAGCTGGCAGTATTACTGAAAAAATAATACATTAGAACCAGAATGTGTAGAAAAAAAAAATTTATTAACAATTTTGCATATGCAGGAGATTTCAGTGAGTGATGGAAGATGCTGATAAACTCGGGATAAAAACCCTTAAGTTTAGGGGTTCATATGTATGATAGTTTGGTATTTTATGTGCTGCAAATTTTTATGCTTCAGGTCTCTCCATAAAAGTTAAAGACATTAAACATTTACATGTATTTTTGTTCATTTCTACTTGATTCCTTGACTCATAAAAGTGAAAAGATTTAATGTGTGAAAGTGGATTTTCAGTAAAACTCAGCGCTCTAGAACAAATTTTAGTCAATTCAGTATTCTCTTGAATAGCTAATATTGTTTGGATGATAATCAATCAGATTTGCCTGGATGCCTCCAAGAATTATGAGGAAAATACAAGTTTCTCACTCACTAAGAGGGGATGAAAGTTAGCTCATCTAATTTGAAATTGCAATTACAAATTTTAGCATTCAGTGAATTTTCCAGTCACTTGCCTGACAAGTGAGTGCTGATTTAGGGTTGACCAGTGTTTCTCTCTGGTAAAAATGATGTTCTGTTGAGAATATTGCTTTGTTCATTGAAGGTCCATACTTTGTACAAGATGTTTGTTTTTCTGCTTTTTTTTTAATCAAGCTCATAAAAGTGATTCACTCAATCTTCAGTGCTAAGAAATGCATGTCAGGGGGAGCGCAGACTAGTGTTACAATAAGTTCCAGAAAACAACTTTTCACACAATCATCATTAGGTCATTGACATTGTCAGATTTTATATTTCTATAACAGCAATATGCATACAAATGGCAAATTTTATAATTTCAATAATAGCTCTGCATACAAATGTTTCATACTTGCCTGACTAGATGAGTGGACTTTCAAAGATTTTTTTCAACCACTGGCCAATGAAAACACAAAAAAGCTACTCCAACTTAAGTACCCTGTAGGGAACATTTTGTTACAACTTGTGAGAATCTGCAAGCCTACACTAAAATTGTGGCATTGTGGTGATACTCAATTTCTATACTTATTGTGTATTGTAGGGTGGAAAACAGGTCAAGGGAAATGAAAATCAGAAGAAAAAAGCACAAGTAAAAGAGGTTGCAGAAGATAATGGTAAGTTGACAGAAATGTAGATTTAGTTCATTAAATCAGTATTTCATATTGGACATATATATATATAATTCATATAGTACTGATATTTCTATACTGAGGGTTGTTCCAGTAAAACATACCCTTGGACCCAGGAAAGACACTTTTAATAAGGGGTACTCACCCATAGATGCAATTTAGAATTTTCTTATCATTTTAATAAGAACTCTTTGAAATCAAAGTACCCTGGCATATAGTTTTTAAAAAAGTTCTTCCCTGGGTACCATGTATGTTTAAGTAGAACAGCCCTGATTTAATTTTGTTTTCAAAAGTCTTGTGTGCAATTGCTTATATCAGCAGCGTTAGACATGTAGTGTACTTGTCAAAAATTGAACTGGTTGTCTATCTGCTACAGATGCTTTATGAGAAGTACTGCAATCTTCATTGAAAAACAAGTCACTGTGACGTATATATTCACACTTTACTGATTTGGGTTTGATTTGTTCAAAATTATTAATGCAGAGTGATGTAACTTTGTACACAGTATGGATCTTAGATAAAATCAAGTTTTACAATTAGGTCATACCACCATTGGCGGTTTTCTTATTTGAAGCAAAATGTTGTTATTTAAATAATGTACTTATAATATATGGTAATTGGTCTGACCTCTGTTGCTGTAATTTTGAAATTAGGAACTAATTTGTGTTATAATAAAAAACTATATTCATATGAAAGTCTTGAATGATAGAAATACTATGGTCCACTATGACATGTCATTATTGTGTTAAGTATGTAATAACAAGTATATTTATTTGCATGACAGATGTTGTAATCTTGTATTTAAGTTGTGGGAGCTGATGGAGAAGTAGTGAGTTTTATGGATCTAATGGGAGAATCACTCAAGTTCCACAAGCCAGGTTTGTATTTTTGGTTTTCTGTTAAAGTTTGGTTGGGTAGATGTGTCTTGATATTCACTGGAAGGACATATAAAGTATTTACTCTGAAGTCATGGGGGTAAATATTCATGTAATTGATGCTAACTTCTGTTAATTGGGAAACATTAGTACATGAATGAACCTTTCATTTGTTCTAGAATGTTATGATTTCAGTGTGAACATAAAAGAGATTGTTGGTAATTCATTTTTCTTATACAAAGAAAGTTATTTGATAAAGTTTCTTCTCACAGTTCCTATGTTTAATGACACTGGTATCAAGGGCTGTACACAATCCTTATTTATGTATAACATGGTTAGAAGCACAACCATTTAATTATAAAAGTATGCCCATCGCAAAAATTGTCTGCACATGGAACAAATATAATATAAAATTTGTGGTACAGAATTAGAACTCTAATATTCCTAAGAACATTCATAAATCTGATATATACATTTGCTTTTATTATTTTTTCTATTGAAAATAGAACATAAAAGCTGTTTTTGTTTGTGAAGGGTGAAGCTTATAAAAAGTATACTTATAAACAATGATTGTGAATGATTTTGAAAGATATAAAAATGGGTAAAAAAAATGAGAGACACAGTGATAAAAACCACCAAAACAGATGTATGCTGAAGAAATGGCTACAAGTAAGGATTAAATGTGGGGAAAAAAATTCCCTTTTCATATGTCTACCATTTTGGTAGAGCATATTAATTATGACCTTGTCTGTCCATCTGTACATTAACTTTTCCTGCTCTAGACGATAGCATCAATTTTATCACATACCTCCAACAAACTTTTGTGGATACCTTGTACTTATGGCAAGGAAGAACCTTGTTGATTTCAGGGGTGAAAGGTCAAAAGCCAAGGTTAAGGTCACTGACAGAATGGGGAAAATGGTTTCTGCACGATAGCTCAAGTTTTCCATCATATGCAGTTACGAAAATTGTGTGGAAGGTTTGCACTTTTGTTAAGAAAGAAGGCTATTGATTTGAATACCAAAAGGTCAGAGGTCAAGGTTGCTGATTGAACAGAGAACTGAGTGTTGTTTTTTGTGAAATATGGTTTTTCATATGTTCAGAACATGGTGACTATTTCCACCTAAAAGTCTAATAAATATAACACAATACAACAGTCATAATCATCTTCTTTTGAATGAATGACATTCAAAACTCCAAACATAAAAGGACCAGAAAAATTTCTTGGCATGATTTCAGCAGCAGATGACTGTTGCTTGTGCTTACTTTTGGTGGGGAAAATTTGCCCTCTGGACCTGTACTGGACACTGGAAAGGTCTGTGCTTTATGTTAGGAAAAAGCATCAACATTGTTAGGACAAAAAAATCTGTGAAAGCCTTACTACAGGTAAATTCCTAAATATCCAGTTCAGGAGAATTTTCTTCCAACTATGACAATTCTATTTTGAATGTGCTTGAAACATGTAGAGGTGAATGTACGTTCACAGTTCATTATTAAAGTAACATGATTGTTCATCAACCTACAAGTGCAAATACATGTTATTTCATTAAAAATAATTGCTCGTTTTATGATTTCTTGGCACTTATTAACTTTTTTGGTAATTAGTGTCACATTAACATTATACATAAGACTTGCTATATTGCCTGTAAACAGAAGATGAAGATGCTTGACACATCCCTAATTTAAGAGCTATCTGTGGTAGGGTGCCCTCTTTCCCTAGTAAGAGACATGGCACCTAAGCACTGTAGAAGTTATTTTACAAATGCAATAACATGATTATTGAATTTACTTTAAAACTGTAGGAAATTAAGGTAAAAAAGCAAACTGTGAGCCTAGGGATATAGGAAACATATTCCTATACTCACTTTCAAATGGGGAATGATATTCACAGTTACTTAAGCCACTTGTTTATACACCTGTTTTGCAGCTAACTGTCATTAATGAGCCACTATTTCAAGTTAGCAGGCTTTTGCCTGTGCAAGTTGTTAATACAAGTTAAATCTTAATAAGTGTACCAATGGAAGTAGAGTTTTCTTTATATTAGTTTGTTCTACAGTTACCGTTTATTAAAAATTAATTCTGATGTTTCAGTTATTTTTTTGTCATAGACTGAAACTTGAACTGTTTTTGTTGATTCCTTTCTTTTTTATAAACAACTTTTTACAATTATTTTTTTTGATAATTTAAATTTTTTCAAGGCGAGAATTATAAGACTGATGGGTATGTGATAACACCAAAGACAATGGATTTGTTGAAGGAACACCTAAAAGCAGTTGGTGGAAAGGTAAGCAATTTCAACATAGTTGCTTATGTGTCACATTCATACTTTGTATAAGGGGAAAAAGTTATCTGCAGGTAATATAGAGAAGAGAAAGAATTATAATTCAGCTTTATTTGAATTACATCAAGCTCCCTTGAATGCACTGGTGAAATCATAGGACATCATTTATTGTACAGAAAATGCAATTTTCTGACAAATCTGAAAATGGATTATTCTACTTAAATTGTTAAATGTTTGAATTTGCTACAGTAAAATCCTGTGATTAATGATTTTAGGATATCATTTTTGGATTTACCATAGTAAATGTCCATTTCACACATTTAATTGACATCTTCCTGTTAGAACTCAATTCTTAACACAAGTTTTTCTATTCCTCTTGAATCAATTGGTATGGTTGTTTAGCTAGTTAGATTATTGATATGTTATTCTCTCAGTTTTATCTGTATTAAAGCAGTATTATGTAAATCAAGGCAGCATTATGTAAATCAAGGCAGCAGAATTTATATGTATACAGCATGTCATTTTACACCATTTATGTAGATCTTTACATTGGCATCCTCTACATATTATAGTCGTTGTCAGGTCTTCTGTTAACTTGGCTTTTATATAACAATTTAGGCCATTGAATTGCAGTGCACTGTTAATGTTATTTTAAAAGGTGAGAATCTGCTTTTAAATATTCCTCACTTTCAGATTCCTAATAACAATATGTTAACTGGCATGAACATTAATTAATTAGTTTTGAACATTTTGCAAATGTAGAAAGAAATAATTCTTTGTTTTATTTTTAATTTACAGTTTGAGGTATGTCCTTTATGTATCTATCATCTACAGTTTATATCATTTACATGGGGTACACACTATGAATATTGTATATCACTGATTGGTAAGAATTTTATGTTACAAATATGGTAAAGCAACAGAATTTGTAAAAATTGGCTGTGTGTTGTATTGTTGTACTATATTTTGAAATTTATTATATTTGAACCTGCCATCTTTTTTGTTTTTGTTAGGGATACTCCTTTGTTTACTTAATTCTAATCACATAATGAACAGGCAGGCTGTTGTGACCAGTGTTCCATGGATGAATATTTTTTTATATTAGGTATCATTAAAGAGTACATGTTTCTTTATTATTGGTATAGGTTGTGACCAGATTTCCACCTGAACCAAATGGTATTTTGCACATTGGACATGCAAAAGCTATCAACTTCAACTTTGGGTATGCCAGGGTAAGATATTAAGTGTTGATGTTTTTGTTCCTCTGTACAAATATCTCTCATGATACATTATGCAAGAATATTGGAAGTTTCATTTTTGTACTATATTTTATGTGCCTACTTAAGTATGTTAACTATGTGATATTGTGTTGTCTGTCTGTCACCTGCCTGTTAGTCCGTTAACATTTCCTTGTCTGGCCCATAACTCTGGAGACCTTGTATTGCTTTGGATAACAAGATGCTGTATTGTGTACCATAGTCTTCTGATATACTCAAAGGTCAAGGTCACACCAATGAAAATTGTAACTATATGCCATGATTTCTTGTACAGGTTGTAAGTTTTGAACCACTGAATGCATTTTCAAAAATGTTTACATGGATATATATCATGGCTAGGCAATGTGTCACATACACAAACATACCTACAATTTTAAGGTCAAGGTCAAAACAAGGGAAAAATGTAACTTAGTTGCCTGTTTCCCTCTATGGGATGTAATGTTTGAACCACAGAAGTTTCTTCAGTGAAAAGTTGCCTAGATTTACATCATGACTAGACAGTGTGTTACTTTTCACAGTCACATCCCCAACCTTAAGGTCAGGGTCACATAAAGGGAAAATGCAACTCTTTAAAATGTGAAGTTTGAACTATGGAAGATATTTTCATGAAACTTTAATGAGGAATGTTTTATAACTTGACTGTATGTTGTGTACCAGTCATTTCTGCTACTTCAGGGTTTAAGCTTACAGAAGGGGAAATTGTTATTGATTTGTCTGGGCTAATTTAGTTTCCATGCCTGGGCTGGTACTTTTGAACCACAGAAGATATTTACTTGATACTTACCAAGATGTACATCACAGCTAGATGCTGTGTTGCATTCCATGAAGTTCAAGGTTACAGCAATGAAAATTATAACTCACTGACCTGTGTCCCCACCTAAAGTGTAAATTTTGAACTGCATGAGATATTTCAGTGAACTGTCATCCAGATATACATGATCACATGGTGTATCATGCACCACAGTTGTGCCTCATACCTTAAAAATAAAATTGTTGGAAGAAAATTTAAGTCTGTGATCTATTTCCTTGATGACTACTGGGGATTTTATGATATAACTTGACTCAGATATATCTTACGATTATACAATATGGTATGTAAGAGAGATTCCTTGTTTAGGCCAAGGTGAATAAAAAAGTAAAGAAAACTTGGGGGGGGGGGGGCCTGATACGATGTCTGCTCTGTAACTTATGAGCTACAGAAATGATCTTGATCATATAGCATATGATAAGATGATTTGCTGGGTGCCATAGTCATGTCCTGGCTCATGAGGTTAGGTTGAAAAGTAAGGAAAGCTGTAATGCAGTTACCTGTTTCTGTGTGGGATTTGTAATCAGATCTGTAACTGTTGAACTATAGGATATACTTTGATAAAGCTTTGCCTTGATATTTATGAAATTATTAACTGTTGTCTATTATCCTGTCTCTACTTCAAATATTATCTAATTTATTGTTTGTTCATCCTTAAAAAATCCTTGAATTTTAGGAATTGCCTTGAAAAGTCCTTGACATTGTTTTAAAATTTGTTTTGTTCTTAATAAGTCCTTGAATTATTCACCAAACTCCTGGCATTTATCAGACAAAATATAAAATGCTAAAACTTAATAAAATATTTACTTTTTAAATTCAGAATTGGTGTTTAATTTTTTCCAAAAGTAATAAATAAATAAATAAAATGGGATAAAATGGAGTAGATCAGATAGCACACGACACAGGTAGATGCCATATGGAGTAGTGCCCATTTGTCATAATGTTAACTTTTGTATCCATTAATTCAGTAAAGTAACATGGAGAAAATTCAGTTTCCATTTATGAAAAAATACTCTTTGAAAACTTTTAAATGTCCTTGAAAAGCAATTCTCTGGGACTGTATGAACCATGTAATTGTAACAAAATGAGCATATCAGATACCATACTCTTGTTAGGCTTGGTGTGATGCTGACATGTTTTTGTAGGTTATAAAAGATCAAAAATGGATGACTTTGATAATCCAACATGTGAGATGTTTAACTCTTCTTGTATGAAATAAAGTTGTGTTAAACTAAATTTGGATAAGAACAGTTTGGTCTTAACCCAGTGCTTTTCACCTGAAAATTGGCTCTTTATTGTTCTTTCATACATTAATATCACACAGTTTAAGGATATTTATACAAATGAAATAAATTTGTATGTTCCATGTAGCTTATAAACATCAAACTTAGTTGGATATGGAGAGAAAAATAAGAGTAAGTGGGACATAATGCTGAATTGATATTTTCATTTTAATTGAAAATGAGCCTGCAGAAGGTCTCATGTATTTACCATCATGTGTCTTAAACCTTATCATGAGGAGTAATTATCAGGATGAAACAAACCGATATCAGGAAAGGCAATTTTAATTTTTAGCTCTACTGATCATAGACCAAAGAGCTTATATGATGGTCTGTTGTCTGTCATCTGACATCAGTCTTTCGACATTCGACCATTTGTTAGCGCAGGTTTGTTATCACTACTGCTCCTTAACTACTTGCATGGTTGCCATGAAGTTGCAAACACACATTCATACCCAAGGTTTAGTTGGTTCTAAATGAAAATGGTGTTGCTCAGATATCCAGCATGACCACCACAGCAGCCATCTTAAAAAAATCTTGCTATCACTACTCGGAATGGATGGTCATATCAATATGGATATTTCATTAATAGACGTCTTATGATGTGTCGTTGGTCCTAAATGAAAACGGTACTGCCATGGCAGCCGTCTTGAAAATCACACAATCACTACTGCTTCTAAATAGAAAGTCATACTGACACGGGGTTTTCACCAGGAGACTTCTCATTGTGTCTTGTGGGTCCTGAATGAAAATGGTTCAGCTCATGTATCCAGTATGGTAGTCATAGTGGCCATCTTGGAAAACTTGTTGTTACTAATCCTGAATCGATAATCATATCAGCATGGGGTTTCACTTAAAGGCTTCTTATGAATTCTAGTTTGTCCTAAATAAAAATGGTACCAATCTGATGTCAAATATGACCGCCAAAGCAGTCATCTTAAAGTGTTGCTTCTTCTCCTGAATGGAAAGCCATATCATCATGGACTTTTAACCAAAATTGTTCAAATGGTGTCTAGTTTGTCCCAAATGAAATTGGTGCCAATCTCACATCCAGTATGGCAGCAACAGCTGCTAATTTGAAAATTTTGTTGCTCAAAAATATCAGAGATGGTTTATACACTTGGCAGTTATAAAGCAGAGCATCAGTCCCTATCAGGGACATTTATTTGGATCCATAAGAAAAATTGTTAAAATTCCAAAATTACAGAGTCAGTTGTGACTCAAATATGAGACCCATTCCTTATTTCCTTTTGTGTTGGCCTCTTAGGCTTTCCTGATTTCTTTTCACCAGGCTCATGGAGGTGTGACTTACCTCAGGTATGATGACACAAATCCGGAAAAGGAGGAAGAGAAATTTTTCACAGCAATCAAAGAAATGGTGGAATGGCTAGGTATAATAACATTCAAAGAAAATAATTACTTATAGACTGGAATGCAGCTTGTAGTATTATTTCATATCCATTTTATCTTATGATTTTTGATAACAGATGTTTGTGCATTAACATTCTTAGATGTGTACATTAATGTTCTTAGCTGCACTAAATCAGCCTTTTATAAATCACAATTCATTTTCAATTTCATTCACACATAAAGCTACAGATGTTTAGAAATCATTACAAATACAAACCACATTCATGTTTTGTTCTTGCTTATGAATACTTCTTAACTTAATGACATTGGCATATCCCTTCTCCATATCATCGTTGTTTTTTGGCCAACTTGGAACAAAACATGTAGTTTTGTGTATGTATCCTATACATTTGATGCACTGCTCTTTCATTCACTAGTTGCTCTATTTCGCTCTACAAAATTGGAATCGGGAGATTTCAGTAATAGAGGTTTTCAGTGACTTTTGGCCTTCATTATCTTTTGTATAATAATTAAGAAGTTTGTGCACTCATTATGACTCAGTTCCATGGTAGCAATAGAATACCAACTTATAATGAAATAAATTTTACTTAGTTTTACTGTTATTTAATGAAACAGGATCTACAACCATACCCACCTTATAACAGGAACTGTGTTATAATGATGGGTCTTATAGTGAGGGAATGTTGTGCTGTGAATTAGTACTTTTCTCCATCAGATACATTACCAAATCACATTAGCAAATGGACATAACCTCAGCTACCTACAAATCCAGACTGCGCTAAAATACAAAAGAAAAAACAACTTTCCATCTATGTTTCATATAGACAGAGGGAAATCTTAAGGTTACATCTCTTACCACTCACATCCTGGGTATTTACTAATTTAAGCTTCACTCAAGTCTGTTAACATTGTCTCCATCATCCCAAGTAATTTTTCATACATTTAGATCATCCACTAAAATTGCTCAGTGATTTGCAAGTTTAAAGGGTTGACATACATAGCGTTAACAAACTTTGTGGATTTTTTTCAGTGAATTTTTCTTATTTCCACCTTTTATTAATGAGTCACATGACAGTTTCACTGTTGCATTTTGAATGTTCACTTTGTCTTTTATGCATTTCTTTTATAGGTGATTTTGGTAAGGCTAGTTCGTCAAATTGAATATAATTTGTACATTTGTTGTATATACTTGTTATTTCTCTCTATCATTGGTACCAAGGGTAGCTGAGTGGTTTAACACACTCCTATTGACCGATCACTGACGTTTCATCTCTGTCCACGTTTTGAATCTTGGTTTGGCCAATGTGGGCATGTGAGAAAGCTTGCCAGTAGTTTCCCCTGAGAACAGTGATGTTGCTCATGAGAGGGTCTTCTTACCTATTAAGATGGGAAAGCAAGACAATTTATTTGCTGATCTGTTGGCTGTAGTTATTAAATTTGCATACTCTGAACTATCACAGGATCAAGTATTATTCATGATGATCGTGGCTTATGAAATCCAAGTGTTTAAACAGTTACTACCTTTATTTACTTGATGTATAAAAGAATGCATAGCCATTTCTGCTGCAGTCATTCATTTTACCTCATCAAGTGCAATAGTCACCTCACAATCTAGGTTCTCAATGTACACAATAAACAGACAAGCTAAACATGCAGGGGATTTCCATTCCATGTATTTTGAAACAGACAAGACCACTTGTTAACTTATGTTAGTGACCAATTGAAATGTTTACTGATCAAATGGTTTTGTAATGACTGAGGTTTTAGTGATCTGTCTGAAAATTTACTGAAATCAGATTGGTAGATTAGCATTAATCTCAAGCCCAGTATCTGTGACAAGAATTTATTTTGATCAGGATACAAGCCATGGAAGGTTACCCATGCCTCTGACAACTTTGGGAAGCTTTATGAGGATGCAGTTGAGCTAATAAGACGGGGACATGCGTATGTATGTCACATGAAACCAGAGGACCTCAAGGGATATAACTGCCCTGACTCCCCTTGGAGGGATAGACCAATTGAAGAATCATTACAGCTGTTTCAGGTATCCACATTGCTGGTTATGTCAAGTCCACCACATGAAGTTCTGTAATGTTTCAGGTTTAGAGTTTATGTCAGCAACATTTTGTCGATTCTTATCTTATCAGGTGCCAGCATATGTAACAGCTATTGTAAAAATTTATCTGTCACTCCTAATTCAAATAGGCAGCGATAGCTGATGAATGAACAACAAGAATATGTTACTTGACAAACACATAATTGACATTCAGCATGAGCCTTTATTTTTTTAAAATTTTAAAACAGAACTTCATGAATTACATCTGAAGACACAAAATTACTTCATTCGAGATTTTGATTCTAATACACCCAAATATTAGGCAAAGTTTAAAATACTTTTGCATTAAATTGTATTGCACAAGGTAATAATATTTGCCAGGTATGCATTTTGGGGCACACTTTGGGGCACACATTATCTTTTAAAACATAATGAAGTTGCCCTGATTTTATATGATGATACACCTCAGGACATGAAGAATGGGAAGATTGGTGAAGGTGAAGCCACCCTGAGGATGAAGACCACACTAGAGGAAGGAAAGAAAGACCCAGTAGCTTATAGGATCAAGTTTACTCCTCATCACAGGAGTGGAGACACGTGGTAAGACTGATGAATTGTTTATGGATTATGAGATATTATTAAGCTGAGTGAAATACATTGAGAACAGCTATACCATACCATGGCAAAGCAGGCTTGATGCAGGACCTATCTTGAACAGGAGGTAGATAGAACTGTATAGACCCTTTATAAAGCCTTGTATGAAGCCTGCTTTCCCTGCCATAGTTCTGGCCATTGTTGGTGTCTTGCATAAGACATACAATGCTTGAATTATGTAGGTACATTGAGATAAGGATGTTGGTATTGGTATTGAAATTTAATGCACACTTGATTAATGTCATTAAGTGGGTGTTTTTATGCCCCAGAGATGATAAAGACCCTGAAAATAGGTAATGTTACAAGGGAAGCAAAAATGGAATAGAGAATGAATGCAAATGAAATAAATGAATGCAAATTAAATGATGAATGAAACATGCAGAAGGCAGAATGATAAATGAAAATGAAAGGAAATGCGAATGCATTTCATGAATGGATTTGAAAATCTGTTTCCCAATATTTTTGGACTGCTGCTAAATTTCTTGAGTCAAAAGCCCTTTTGCATGATAATTGGGGACTAGATTCTTTATTCTTTACAATGTCTGACAATTTTTCACTACTTACAGGCCATGAAATTGTTATAAAAACTACCATTGGTGTGATGATGTCATCACCTGTACTTGTATTTATTTAAATAAAACAATATAATGAACAAAATTTACTGGCAAATATTCTAAACTTTGTTTTGCTTTGCTGGTCATAGACCAGAACTTATGGGATGCTCTTTTGTCCGTCATCCATCTATTATCCCTTTCCATCCTTCAGCACAAGTTTATCATTACTAAGCCTACTAAACTAGCAAGATTGCCATGAAACTTTACAAACACATTCATCCCAAAGTCTAGTTGGTCCTAAATGAAAATGGTGGTGCTTTGACATCCAATATGGCCATCACAATGGTAATCTTGAAAATTTTATTTTGTCTACTCCAGAAGAAAGGATGTTCATATCAACAAGGAGTTTTCACTATTGAAAGACTTCTTATGATGTCCAGTTAGTCACAAATGAAAATGATATCAATCTGATGTCCAATATGGCTGCCACAGCAAGCATGATGAAAATCTTGTTCTTGATCCTCTTTCTGATATGATAGTCATATCAACATGGATTTTTTTACTAGAAGACTTATCATCATGTCTAGTTTGTCCTAAATGAAAATGGTACCAGTCTGAAGTCCAGTATGGCCAACATGGCAGTCATCGTGAAATTCTTGTTATCACAACACCTCCTGAACAAAAAGTCATATTGATGTGAGTTTTTCACCAAAAAGACTTTCTTATGGTGTCCAGTTGGTCTTAAGTGAAAATGGTGCCAATCGGACATCCAATATAGCTGCCATGTAGCTGTCTTGAAAACCATGTTATTGGTACTCTCAATGAATACAGTCATGTAGACATGGGGTTTTCGCTAAAATACTTCTTATGACATCTGATTGATCCTAAATGGGAATGGTGCCAATCTGAAACAGAGTTTAGCCACCATGGCAGCCATTTTGAAAATCTTGTCCAAATTCAGATATAGAATGTTCATGACATATCTCCTGAAAATTTACACAGATTTCTCCAGTTGCTCAAAGTACTACAAAGTTTTATTGCAAAAACAAACAAAAGCTTGATTTAATAATTTGGCAAGGTATGTTTTATTCTTGAAGTAAAAAAATAACAAAAAATATAATTGTTTCTTTCTTATATTTGAAAGACATTATCACCTTAAAAGCTGATAATTGTTAATCTGATTATTATTAACCATCAGTAATAAGGTCATGAAATCTTCCTTATGTTTGTCTTAGATGCATCCTGTCAACAGTCATTTTTCAATGCAGCGGAAACAATAACCAACAAATGTTTGCTCAGGCATATGGCATAAACAACCAGACAATGCAGTGGTCTAAGAAAGTTGTTTACCCAGGTTTATAAATCAACCAATTTATTTTCCTATTTAAGGGAAAACATTAAGTCATCATATACCCATTTCAACCAGTTTATCCCTGAATTGTTAGGAGCAGTTTTCGTCATAGCCACATACATATCACATCCACCATTTTTCATCTTAATCCTTCTAGTTAGCTGCTTCAGATCTCCCACACAAACATGGGCATTTGTCATTGCATGCTAACACTAACTGGAACAGAAAAATTTAAGTTGTAGGGGTGGAGAGATTTGATGTTATAATCAGGCATATTACTCCATGCTTTTGCTCTGTAGCGGTGCAAGGTCTTAGTTATCAAGAGAAATTTCAGTGAATATTCGGTTTATTTTAATTATCCTTTTTCCTCTTTACCCATGAAATTGAGTGGTTTATTTCCAAACTGGCTCCAGGCACTTATACACACCTGTTGAATTCTCATTTCAACAAGTTGAAAGGCCCATACCCTTGACCTTCAAATGTGCTCTTGATGCAAGGAAAGATAGCCTCTGTATCAGTTTGTTTGCAAGATTTTAGTGGTTTGCAGAAATGCTCAAATGCCATGGTAGCAGGGCATGGCATGGTAATAGGCTGTCCTGTTATACTCGGGTTACTTGCACATAAAAGTTGCTAATTTTATATACAAATGAATGAATGCTGTACAAAAACCAACAAATATTAAATGTGTAATAACTGTTATAATTATTTCTTGTCTAATGTGCATAAAGTTGATAACTTGATCAATGAAAGTCTAGTTTTGCAGGCCCTTTCCATGTGTTACAGTCGGGTTTCACTGTATACACATGGGGTTTTCACTGAAAGACTTGTGATATCTGCTTGGTACTAATTTAATAGGATGCCACTCAGACCTACAATTTGACTGCCAAATCTTTTCATTGCTACTTCTCCTAAATGGATGGCCATAGCTACATGGAGTTTTCACCAAAAGACTTCTCATTGTGTCTGGTTGGCTCTGTCAGACATACAGTGTGGCAAATTTAGTGGCCATTTTCAAAACCATGTTATGGCCTCAAACAATAATTATTTTCCTTCTATTTTATGTATAAACAGTCAACACTAGGCCACTTCTAAAATAACTGAGAGACCTCTATTGCTTTTTACAACACATTAACCCACCTTACTTCAATGTTTCTTCATAGGTTTACTGGCTTATTTTTGTGAATTACTATTGTAAACAAACGGAAATAGAGAAGTAATGAAAATACATCTTTATGCCCACAAAATGGGGATTTTTTTTACATCCTACTGTATTAATTAAACAGCAAGCAAATGCAACTTTCTGTACAGTTTTATAAAGTTTATAATCTTGACAATCATAATAATTAAAATAATTAACTTTACCAAATAAGTCAGTGGCCAATAGACCATGCAAACAAGGCACTATTTGCTTGGAATATCTTCTTGGTTTTGGGCATCCTTGGGTGGGGGATGGGTAATTTTGGCCTGAGATATATCAGTTTAGACCTTTTTGCAGCAAATCCCAGTCAAATTAATATATCTTCAAGAAAGGCATTGTTTAAACTTTCTTACTAAAGAAAATCAAGTTTCATGGACTGCTAACAAATCTGTATTCATTTGAAATGATGCACTGTTGGTGATCAGCAATAAGCAGTTTTGGGGCCTGATGAGCAACAAGTTGTCACTCATGCATAGGTTAGATCAGGTGTTAAATCTAGTGGCAGAGGGGATTGATAGCTCCTGCAGAATGCCAGGTAATAAACAATACACCATCAGGTTTATCAGCTCAGTACAAAGTGTAGTACTGAATACAACGATACAAGCTGAGGATAAGAAAGAAAAAGTTCCAGAGAGATAATTCTCTTTGAAAGAAGGGTATTATTTATTCAATGCAGTGAAGACTCAACTACTACCTCTATTTCACCGCAACCCAGGACTGTTACTGGACTAATTGAAGCTGAATTTTTTTTGTAATTAAGTCCTAATGGAGTCTTGGCATTAACAAGACCATATTGTGATGGTGCATTGAAACTGCATTAATTGCAGTGGCCTGTGCCCAGTACCAAGCCATAACTGAAAAAAGACAACAAAATGTCAGGACTTGGGAGAATGTGAGATTAGTAGCTCATGAATGAAATGGCTGATGTATGCAATACATCTCTAAAGTATTATTACCAAGTATCCACCAATTGCAACAACCCCTAAATAAAGATTGCAGATGAGACAACCAATGGGGAGTCTCCTGGAAAATAATACTTAAGTGTGTAAAGTGTTTCTTTCAAGCCCCAGTAACAAGGTAAATTTTAGCTTGAACATGTTTCCTGGAACAACTCATATAGGTGAATGAAACTTTATTACACCATAACCAATTTATAGCCCTGATCCAGATAAAATATTGCATCTTGACTCCTGGTACCTGTTGTGTCAAATTAAGTTTCATATTTCTGGGGAAAAAAATGCTCCATTTTGAGGCCAGAGATGCTTAAAGTAAGAACATAAACTATGATATTTGACCTCATCATCATACAATTTGAAACAATACTGAAAATTAAATTAAGTGTTGAATAATTCAATGCAATTTTTAAATTTTAATAGTATAATCGCCCAATTTGATAAAGTATAGACCAGAATTGTGTGAATTCAGCAGGTCTGTACTTGTCTCAGAATGAGAGATAAAAGAGACATCCCCCTGCCAAAATGGGAACTTGATATAGGCCTCAGACCACAATTATGTTTCTTCTAATTCATGTATAGGCATTTCAACAATATATCACTTTTACAATAACTGTTCAATTGTTGCTTTTTGATAAATATTCATACAACTTTGTTAAGTAAATTCTGCAAGGTTTCATCATAGCCTGACCATCTTGTTTTTGTGTTTTACTGATAACAACAAACTGAAATAGAGAAAGTAACTAATAAGCATCTGCATGACAATGAAACAACTTACATTTTACATCCTACTGGATTCTTTAAATAACAAACAAATGCAACTTTCTATTAAATTTCATAAAGTTTAAAATCTCCCATATCTTAATTATTCAAATAGGTACTTTACCAAATATGTTGATGGCAAACTGACCATGCAAACAAGGCACTATTTGCTCAGAATATCTTCCTGAATTTGCTCGGTCTCAGAGAGGTGTGTAATTCTGGTCTGAGGCCTTATGGCTACTTTTTTCAATGGTGGTGATAGGGGTTTCTTCTTCCAATTTGTTACCTAATCATAATAACTTAAGAAAACTACCTTACCGTGCAAATCCAGTCCTCCCATGCTAAAATATTTTTGGCTAAAAAATCAAAGTTATCTGCCAACCTTGTTGGCAGTTTGATAGAGTGATCTCCCCTTTATATGGGGATTGGCACAAAATCCAATGACTATTCCACTTAAATTTTTCACTTGTGGCAAGCCGCATGCTCTCTACAGACAGAGCAACCTCATAGTCCAATACCATCATTCTGGAAGTTTTCTACCTTAAAGCAAGTTGTTGGAGTCTTAGCTTTGAAGGGTAGTACACTCCATTTATAATTATTTCTAACATTTCTTTCTTTCTTTGCCAGAAAGTTCTGTTTTTGTAGTATCATCACTTTACCATCCTCACACACTTAGGTGCCCTCAGTACATACCTGCACAAGTCGCCTCACATTGCTCTTTATTTAAGTATGTGTAGGTCTGGTGTGTTATATAGAAAACTCATGTAATATTGCTGTATAATTTCTGCTACAGTTGGATACATATAGATATGTTTTCTATACTAGCATCCACTTTGTAGTTTTATATGCTGTGCTTTACTCATTTTATCTGTAAAGGCTGTCATTGGCCTTTCCTACAGGTAACATTGTCTTAAAATTGATATTATAGCATTGACTTCATAAGTATAAATAAGCGAAACTTCAGTCCTGTAGCTTTACTTTATGTGCAGGTGTTGTGTTTGCAACAGTAAAATCAGTCATATTAGAACTGATATTTTAGCATCAACTTCATTTGTATGAATAGTGGTGGTTCTTACTGGCAGTTCTATAAGTTCCATTCTCCAGTTTCAATATCCATACCCCTGCAGTTGACCAAGACATTGCAGCTTTGAGGATGATCTGTATTGGAAGTCTTTTAATGACACACAATAGATGGTGCTCAATGACATGGCTGTGGGCTCTATGTTGGATATGGTATCTATGGCAGTCTTTCAATAGGAGGAACACTATTTATTATCTACCACCCAGAATCCCACAGGACATGCTTGGAAGACTGTTTCCAGAATGACAAGCTTCTTAAACAGAGCTGCCTGATATACCCAGGAGAGTGACTTAACAGCAGCTACTAACTTAAAATTGGTGGAACATGATGCAGTGCTCTCTACCTCAGTCTTCCTTAAAGATCACCTTAAGACTAAGCTATGCTTTCAACCCTTATCTACTCTTCCTCTTTAATGGTCAGGTTGACAAAATGTGCAAACATGCCACCGACAAAACCAATTTGCCTCCCTCACAGTCTCATCTACAGTAGAGGGATTTTTGGGAAAATCAAAAGAAAGATCACAAGGATGCCCCAAAGAAACAGGCCACTAGTAAACAGTCCTACCAACACTACAACCAGTGAAAACCACAGCTCTCTCAAACAAAAGTGGACAAAGGGAGAGAGAGGGTGATTATTTTCACCAGCATATCTCTCTATGACAACCTCTGATTACAAAAAGTGTCATCTACATGCCACCCTTAACACAGAACCCAGTTGTGGAAAGTCTCCCATTTTTTGCTGGGTAATGGGACAGGATTTATGATGATGACCTATGGACCTGACAAGTGGTTTCTAGGGACTTACAAACAACCTCAGTGCACCTCCTCCTTTGTCTAGGATTGCCTTTGGTACAGACTTTCCCCACCAACCCTTTCAAAGCCGCCATTCTTCAGCAAGGACCTTCTTCAGGAAAGGGCAGTAGAAATCATTCACACTGTAAATTCGCCAGTCTTTTATTTGAGGCTGTATCTGGTTCCAAAAGCAAACGGCACTCTTTGTCTTGACATCAGCCAAAGTGCACATTAAGTTCTTGATGGAAACACAATGACAAGTTCTAAATGCCATCCAAGCAGACTATGCAATCAAGATAGGCTTGCAAAATGTGTATATTCACATCCCCATTCACATAACTTACAGGAAGTTCCTGAGAGTCACCTACAAAGACACTATTTGCCAGTTCAGAATACTTGTGTTTGGAAACAACATCAGTCCCTGGGTTTTCACACAATATAGTTGGTGATGTCCCATGTCTGATCCCACTCCATGGTAGCAACATCAAACTACTGGGACAACATGCTACAAAAACATCAGTTGAGTTATATCATAGTGCAAGATATGATATCTACAAGGACAAATCCCACCTCATGCTATCTGAACGTTTTGTCCATCTTTGTATGGATTTCAACACTCTGGTAAACAGAGTATATCTCCCTCTGGAATGAACATTGAAAGTTAGTATAATTGTGGCTTCCTGCTTACATAGGACAGTCTGTCTGCCCAAGAATTCCTTTGCCTGTTGGATTTGCTCAGTGAAGCAGCAGACCTCTTTGTCCTAGGTCACTTGTTTTTGTACCAATTACAGACGATTCATATATCCCAATGGAGGTTGAGTCTTTGCCCCTTATACCAACCTCTCACTGTCTGTGCATAAATCTCAAAGGATGGGGCAACCTCACTTGGCTTATGTTGGGTATACCTTTGCAAGTACAGCCTCCAGTGATCACAGTCTGGCTGCAAGCGGAGAGGGCTGGCGGGCACACCTTCCATCTTTTCAAGAAGCCATTGGATTGTGGCTCCCTCAGGATCATCATTTACATATAAACATTCTTGGGATGAAAACCATTTTGAAATCTTTTCATTGTTGACAGGAGAAGCTGCATGTGAAGGGAATTCTCACACTATCAGACAACTCCACTGTGATGATGTATCTCAAACGGCAAGGTGGAATCAAGTCCCCAGACCACTGCATTCTTGTTTGGGATTTTCTAAAGTATCTTCAATGACAAATCCATGGTCAGGTTTGTCATATTCCAGTTATTTACATATAGAGAGCATGCCTTTAGCTCCAGTAGTAACTGAAGTATTAACAAGATTTGGCACCAATCCATGTATCAAGAGGAGATCTCTCTATCTGCCACCTCAGTGGACAGATAGGTTGTAGCTTTTTAGCTAAAAGCTTTGGTCTGTGAGGGCTAGATTTGCAAGGTTGTAGCAATTATCCTAAGGTATTATGATGGGGTAAGTATTATTGAAGAAACATTTTGCTAGAAAAAATTGGCTTTTTCTAAAAGATTGTTTATGATGTCTTAGTGCTGATCTGACATCCAGTGTGGCTGATATGGTGGCCATCTTGAAAATCTTGTTAATAGCTAAATGGATAGTCATATTGAAATTGGATTTTCAGTAAAACAAAACAACTTCTTACGATATCTAGTTGATGCTAAAAAGTAATGATGCTGATCAGACCTCCAACATCATTGCCATGGTAGTCATCCTAAAAATCTTTTCGTCAGTAAGTCATAGTATGGTTATAGTGACACATGGTCTGATCCCACTAAAACACTTCTCATTATGTGTAGTTGATCCTAGATAAAAAGAAAAAGATGCCAGTGTGACCTTGCAAAAGCTTGTAAAAGTTACTTCTCCAGAACAGATGCCATTACTTAACTTTTTTGTTTTGTTTTTAAGCTACTTCTTTCTTACAGTATGTAATTGTTCCTGTACTAAAATTCGGCTGAAACAACCTCAAAAAAGATGCCTATTAGGCTGTCATGAAAATCTTGTTATAGCTACTTCATTACAGATGGTCATATTGACATGGGGCTTTCATTAAAATACCGTACAAATGGCCATATTGATATGGGACTTTCACTAAAATGCTGTACAAATGTCCACATTGACATGGGGCCTTCAGTAAAATAGTGTACAAATGGTCATACTGAAATGGAGTTTTCACTAAAATACTGAAGCTCAAACCCTCAATTTTAGTGTGGTATATGTTTTTGGACCCCATTGTGCACAAGGGAGAAGTGTAATTGTCTGCTACCTGTTTTATTTACTTCTATCTCATGTCATTTCAGGTGTATTTATCCAACATATGATTTTACCCACTGTCTATGTGACTCCTATGAAAATATCACCCACTCTCTGTGTACAAAAGAATTCCAGTCAAGGTAAGTTTAAATTAACTGTATTGTATCATTCGTAACCTTTACTGAAATACATGCTTCACTCCTTTTTGCTAGTATAGGGAAGGGGGAAGATACATTTTGATCCAGTTTATGCAGACAAGTCTGTTTCAAGCAGGTAAAATCATTCAGTGTGAATGATCCATTTAAGACATTTATTTTACTTCTATAAAGTAATAATTTCCTCTTTTCAGGTTAAAATCTGCCATAACCATATCCTCCAAGGTCATGTCAACTCTTGTATATTATCCTCCAAGGTCATTTCAACTCTTGTATATTATCATCCAAGGTCATTTCAATTCTTGTGCATTATCATCCAAGATCATTTCAACTCTTGTATATTATCATCCACTCAGAAAGTTTTGAGCTTTGAGGCATTAATATACACTTGAGAACTTTATCCTCAAAAGCATGGTTGTATCCTTGATTGTTTATGTGTACATACAGAAGTTTTGCTTTCAGTTTGAATGAATCTCTTGCTTATTACATGTTCCAAAGGCATATCTAAGGCAGTAGGTGGAGTTGATTGTTAGTCCTATTCACTAGGTGATTTTCTAATTTCTGTAAGTGGTGCAAGGATGTGTGCATGTTATTTTTTTGAATCAACTGCACAAGAAATTAACATTCTGAATAATCATTTGAACATTTTTTATGTGACCACAATTTTCTGTGTATTTATATCTCACTTGGCAGTGATCTTATGGTTTGGTTCTTAATTAGATAACTTACCATATTTGCCATCCTGTAAGTTGATGTGGAGTATAAGATGAATTTGCAAATTTTGTAAATTTTCCACCCTTCATTCGTATATAAGTTAATGCTAAGTATAAGACGAGGCCAGATCAATACCTCTGCTTCGTTTTTTCACTATAGTTCATTCCACACAGCATCAAGAATTTTATCCTATCTGCAACTTAGTAAATTTTTGGGCCAGCATCGTTTAATGTAACTAAAAACACCTAATTCATTTCACAGGAAGTATTTTAAATGAATTAGGTACTATTAGCTAAATTTAATGATGCTTACCTGAAAAATTACCTGGTTACAGATAGGATAATATTTGCTATGCTGTGTTGAATGAAACTACAGTAACTGCTGGTTTCATGAATATTAATGGTATTACTGTATCCTGTTTTAGATTGCCAGCAATAAGGACATTGCATCACTAATTCTAAAATACTTTTTGCCACAGTTTTGTTTTGAAGAGATAAGAGAGGGAGGCATATGTGTTCCATCGCATTATACTTCTTACACCTCATGATCAAAATAAAATATGCCCTGATGTGAGAGAGGGGACAGCCCTTCTTCTTGCTATTTTGTACCTTACTGCCTGTTTAGATGCAGCTTTTATCAAGGACAGAAAACAGTAAATTAAATAGCTAATGGAAACTATTAAAATACATGCCATACTCCTTCAGTTTCAAAGTTTAAATGTTCACAATATTTATATCCATACATTTGTCAGCAAGTACAAAAGGTGTCACTGTTGAGTAAGCATCTGACATTTTCTGGCACTCAGTGGAACCATATTCACAATACCCAATAGGGTAGCCTCCTTTCCCTATTGTTAGTCTCACTAATTTGATCTGGTCTACCAAATCTTGCTCTCAAACAGGCATTATCTGGAAATAACCTGACCACAGCTGTAGCATCTATCTCTCTCTCTCTCTCTCTCTCTCTCTCTCTCTCTCTCTCTCAAATCTGGTCATATTTTATTTCATCATGAGGTGCAAGAAAAAAAATGCGATGGAATATCTGTCGTCATGGTTGTTCATTTTCTAACATGTCTATTCTAATACACATACTTGTAATAAAATTTAAAGAACCATATTACTTGTGCATGCTGCTTTAACACAATTACATCTGATGTAATTGAATTTTTAATACTGATGATAACGTATATATTTTAAATCCTTCTCTTCCCCAAAATGACAATTATTTTTACACATATGTTTGGAGAAATTGTTTTAACATACAAAAATGACATGATATACGATTAAGCGATTTGAATGACATAATCATATATAACTTAATTCATAGTATAAGATGAAGTTGAGATTTTCTGGTCAAAAAGTATTGACTTATAGGCTGGCAAATACAGAATTACATAATGCTCAACAGAATTTGAGCACTTTTAGAAAAGCTTCCTGGCATCAATGTCTTTAAACTATTATAAAAATGATTCTGTTCAGCCATTAAATATGGTCGTTATTAAGAACATTTAAACAACTTTATCTCAGAGAAACTGTTGAATAGAATTAGACTAACTAAACTCAGACAGAAAGTATCCTGGAATAGAGATCTTTCAGTATTGGACAAATTCTAATGTGCTTGCTAATATAGATGAAGATGTTAAAAAAGACAAACATTGAAACAACTGTTTTCATAACATATGCAGTCAACAGTATTAGAAGAGTTTCTACATAAAACAACTTCCTGACCCAGATTTCTGATCTGATCTTGCATTTGGCTGTTAGACAGGTGTAAGCCAGGTGAGAAACTCAGGCACACTTGGGCCTTTTGGTTAACTCTGCTTGTAATTTGTGATTTTGTGAGTTTAACACCGTTTTTCAGCACATAGCAGTTTATACATGGTGACAAGTATATTTGGTGGAGGAAGAACCCAGAAAAACCCTGGGAAGAACCATCAACCCATCGGAAGCTTCTGGCAGGCATTCTGACATACCCATGTTGGCTGAGCTGAGACTCAAACCCAGATAGACAGAGTTGAGATGTCAATTATCTCAGTGCTGAGCACCTTAAATCACATGGCCACCTGAGTCCCCAAGTTATACATGCACTAAATTATTTTAAGATACATTTACATCGTCCTTGACAAAGACATTATTTAGAATTTCAGATGCTATACAAATTATTAATTATTATATACTATGCTTGGTGTTTCATTGAAAAAATTAACATTATTTTGCAGGCGCTCTTCATATTACTGGTTGTGTAATGTTCTGGATCTTTACTGCCCAGTCCAGTGGGAATATGGACGCCTGAACCTGAACTATGCAGTTGTATCAAAACGAAAGATTGCCAAACTTATCTCAGAGGGCTACGTCAGGTAAGTCTGTCAAACTTATCTCAGAGTGCTGTCAGGTAAGGCAGGAATGTTTATATACATAAATGGTTTAGTTTAGATTACTACTGGTAAATGCTTACATAATGGGTAAATGAGGAAATGAACATGCATGTGACTGTCAGTTTGCAGTAACTTCCCGTTCCAATTGAATGAGATATGTCTATGTCTTTGATTAAGAAGACTGTTTGGCATGATATTTGTGTTAATTCCAGATCACCCTACCCTTATGATTTTGCCTTAAGTCTTATGAAAATGACTCTTAAAATACGAACTTATGGAATAAAAGGAAAACTATGGAAATATGATTGTTGCAGTAAAATCCAGATAATTGGTTCATCCATGTTTTATTTAGATCCAGGATTCATATTAGCTTTAGTGGAATTAATTAGTAAACAAGACTAACTATATAGTAGTACCTCAGATGCTTTAAACTGCGCATATTTTTTCATGCAAAGTATCTGCATGATCAAACTGTTAATTACATTTTTTAAAAATGGTGTCCAGCTACTGATACCTTTTAAAGACAAAAGGAAAAACTAAGCCTCTTAAAAGGTTTTAATAATCAGTAAAGAAGAATAAAATGGAATCTTATGATTGTTCTGAATAAAAGCAGGATGGGACAAAATTGTGTTTATTGGACATCACATGTCACTTTGAGTATGTGATGTGCCAGGAGATACCATTAGTATTGTCATGTGAAATGAGAAAAAATTCCAACAATTACGTTGAGTTGAGAGATAGCAATTAGCCATTGAGCTGAAAAGGGTTTGAAACTGAAGTTTGTGCAGTTGTAATAGAGGTAAATAAGGTCTATGCTTACTTTACAAACTTTTCAGATGAACATAATGCTTACCATCAACTCGATGCATTGGTTTGGAATATTTAAGTTGTTTAGATACATACTTTCCAACTTGACAATTGCAGTACATGATATTTTGTTACACCTTACTGAAAACTGGTCTAACTTAAGGAAAAAAATCAGCTGCCTTACCCAGATGATCTTGTTAGAGTTGGCAGGTCTGTAATTCTGTTCTTAAGGTATGTATGATTTCACATCAAAGTTGACCTGCAAGGAAAAAGTTGAAGTTCACTAGAAATGGTTGTAGTGCACATTGCACAACATTACACATCAGGTGGATTTACTGATAATGCTGGTAAAATTTTATTTACTCTATTATTTACCTTTGAAAAACATGTCTGTTAACAGAAGCTTTGATTAGTAACATTATGTAAATGTTTATAAGACACCATACAGTTTCTTGGTCATTGTAGATCTTGCATCAGCATCCGATGTGCATGTCCACACAGTACATGCATCTGCATTTATTTATCGTTTCTATCTCAATCAAATCCTGATGATCCTAGGGATGTTTGACTTCAGCAAAGAGATATCTTACTTCTGAATCTTGTCATAATAAGAGATAGAAGATGTACATCAAATGAAGCACATGTTGATCAAGGTATGGCATGTGCATTATAATAGCTATCAGCTGTTTCGTAAATGTAATTGGTACATAGGGAGAAAAGTTTATAACTGTTCCATGCAAATTGCTTTCCTTGAGTTATTTTAAACCATGTGCACATTTAGAAATTGTAGCCTTAATTTCAGTTGTGTATTTTGTATTTGTCTTCAGTATTGTCTTTATAGTGCTGAATGCGTGTAATTCACCACCTGACATGATGGTATAGAACATAGTTCTTTCATTATTTCTAATTTGAGTTTTATAGTGGATAAATATCATGTTAAGGTGGTTACATTTTCAAGCAAACAGTTTCCAATTTGCAATGGCATACGACATTTGCACATCAGAGAATCTGCCCACCCCCACCTCTGTTTTGTTTTGTTTTTTTCCTTCTTCAATCTATTTCTTGTTTGTGCAGTAATTTATGAGATTAAACAAAATGAATACAAAACTCTAACATTACAGGGAACATCTCAAAGTTGATGGCACTCCTAATGTTATGACCACATCACTAATTTCAGAAGAATGGATATGATATTTCTAATAGTTACAGCGTCTTTCTAATTGACTTAAGATAATAATGTTTCATATATGCAACCCTTCTACTGAAGATACGCTCTTCTTTTAAATAACATGGTTATATATATGCATAATATGTGAGCTTTTTCCCACAAGCTGATTTCAATTAAGAAGGAAGGTTTGAAATATTTGCTAGGTATGGAACCAGTAAATCATTTTGTGCTACTGTTTGAATCATTGTTTAAATACTTACTGAGATCCAAAACTGGGTTTGACTCAAAAGGTGTTAGATCTAGTAAACATTTATTAAGGTCTAAAACTGGGTTTGACTTAAAATGGTCTGGCTGGATCCAGGCTAAAATATTAGTTTAAACCCACAAAATTTCTTCTTTAAATATGTTGCTCAGTCATAATGGCTGAGGAGAACTACTACTACCTTGCAAATCCAGCCCTCCCAAATACTAATTTTAGCTGAAGGGAGCAAAATGTTGTCTGCCGACCTATGTGGAGGTTGGGTAGAGTGATCCCCCCTTTAGGTATAAGATTTGGCAGCAAAATCTAAGAACATGTCAGTTACTACTTCTGCTTATAGCCAAGAAGCACACTGTCATCATGAGAGACCCCACAAAATCCACAACTACTTGGAAGATATACGATTACAAGTTGGAGGAGTTTTTCACTTCTAAGGAAAGTATACTCCATCTACCTTTCCAGCTTTTCTCTACCTATCCTGACAAAGTTCTGCCTTTACAATTTGCTAACACTTTCTCATTGTCACACATTTAGGTACCTGCATTGGGAGCCTAAGCGACTTCACATTCAGTTCAGGTTATAATTATTTTGTATGTGCAAGTCCTTAGCACTTATAGAAAAACTTGGAATATATGTGTAATTCCATTACGAATGGGTACATGTCTGTGAGTTTCTGTTACAGGCATTTGTAGCATCCAGGTGCCAACTTCAGAGTGTTTTGCTTGTACAGGCTGTCTGTGGGCCTTTTTCCCTACATGTGAAGGTTTCTGTGGGTCATGTAGATGCTTTTGTATATATCTGTATTGCTTCCGCTCTAGTCGGACAAGTACAGGTCCGTTTTCTATACATGGTTTACTCAGTCATGTCCTGCTCATGCATGTTTCTATAGGCGACACTTGAGTCATGTTTATCTGCATAGCATACCACCATATTTAAAGTGCACTTAGTCACTCGCATGGTTGGCCTGTGTGACTTCACAAGATAGGTTCGGGCTACAATATTTATATGTGTGCATGTCTTTATGTCCTTAAGAAACTCCTTATTTATGTATAATTCCATCATTTCTGGTACATACAGGTGTTTCCTTTACTATGGTATCCTTAGCCATGGAATGCCATGCTTCAATGATTCTACCTGTTCATACCGTCTTTGACCTTCCCTACAGGTAGCGTTGTAATTGAGATCATCTGCTACCACTTTTTTCCAATTAACCATAGTTTGGTAAAGCCCTGAGCCCACACTGTATTCTAACATCACATGTGCAGTCCCACAGGTTTATACCTCTCCTCCTTACAGGTGGTATTGTCATTATATTTTACCTGTAAGCTTCATTGTTTTATTAGACTTCTGTTATCAATTTCTGGGTCAACTTTTTCAGATTTAGCTCTGCACTGTCATTGCATTCTGAAAGACAGGTGCAGAGCTTCAGTTTTATCTGTTTTGTTCTATTTGTTTTCCAGGTTAGAACTATGGGCAAGCACAAAAACACACAGCTCAGGATGAAGACATCACCAGCTTGCATGGTGACCTTACCTCATTGTGAGAATTTCTGGTGAACAAAGGAGATAAATCAACTTACCCTCCAACCATGTAGCACCAGATATTGACATGCCCTGAAACAGGTCCATCACCCAAATCACCACCACAGGACTCCACATTTTTGGCAATTCCATCTCCCTTGCCTACTCAGGGTTTGACTTATTTCCTATTGTGGAACAGCAAGGGACAAAGCTAACAAACAGCCAAAGTTCCCTCTCACTCAACAGACATATGGACAAGTTCTGTGGATCAGACATCTCATAACCCATATGAAACTGATGATCCTAACGATATCCTCCCAACTCAGATGGCCCATTTCCATTGCAACTGGCCTAGGCTATATACTAGGGATCACGAAGGGCCAAAACATCAGTATTATGGGCTCAATTACTAACAGCCCAGCTCCCAGTACATCGAACCAGACTTTTGCAGACATGGAGGGAACAGTCTTCCTTATACCACCCTGAGACACTCGTTTAACATGATGCCATGAATAGTTCCTCACGCTTCAGTTGATGTCACTAAGCAGTTTCTCAACACTTTGCACTGAGAAGAGATTCTTTACTCAGCGACTGTCTCAAAGTCACAGTTTCTAATTCACAGCATTTCTATGAGTTTAGTGAGCGACAGACCTCGCCACTCTTTGCCAGCTAAGTGTCAATTATTTCAGTGGACCTTAACCTCACTCAAGCAACCAAGCTGATGTTGCTTGTTCTCCAGTGTTGTCATCTATCCTACACTATCTGATGGCATGGGAAGATTCAGCCTTCTGAGCCTCCATTGAGGATGTTTTCCACCTCTGACCCCTGGAGTTTTGTCCTCCTCCTCCTCCCCCCACTCCATCAACATCTTGGACCAGAGCTCCAGCATCTGTTGATTCTTATGATGGAACAGAAGAGTCCACCTTTAGTTGCTTCCACAGTCTGGGAGAGTTACAGACATTCTGACCCACCTCCATCATCAGTTCATTGGCAGTTCTACCTTTGCCACACACACGTCTTTCATTTGGAGACTCCAGCAATTGACAGTCTGATATCGCTGCTTTGGGGATGACAAAGCCACACTCCATATGTATGGACCACATGGCCTTTGATGACACTTGGCAGTTAGTGCATAATATTATTACCATGGCTTCAACGTTGGACTTTCATTTCTATGCCTATCTTCCAACAGGCAGAACATAGCTTATCTTCTTCCACTCTGAATACCTTGAGTCATGCATGGGAGTCGCTCTCAAGAATAGCCAGAGTACTGAATAGAGCTGCTCAACATGCCTTGGCCAGTGCCATAAATGCAGCTACAAATTTACAATTGGTGTAACGTGACTCAGTGCTGTCTGCCTGCACTTTCCTGAAGGACCGCGATAAAGCCAAGCTAAGAGCACAACCATTATCCTCTAACTTTCTGTCTGCATGGGAATTCCTTCATCTACTAGGCTTATAGGCTTACTCAACATGGCAGCAGACCTTATGGTCCTAGGTTGCCTTCTTATGCACCCATTGCAGTGATTAGTCTGCCTGAATGGAGCCCTATGTTTACCCATTCGATCATCCTCTCACCATCTGCACAACTGAGGCACCATCTGCACAATTGGGGCTACCTAACTTGGCACATGGTGGGTATACATCTACCAGTACAACATCCCGTGATTACAGTCTGTACCAATGCAAGTTTGGAAGGCTGGGGAGCCCGCCTACTACCATCCTTTTGGGAAACCAGCAGTACATGCTCTCCCCAGGAACAACATCTTCAGATCAATAAATTCTGGAGATGATGGCCATTACAAAAGCCTTTCACTGGTGACAGGAATATCTGCATGGCAAGGGAGTTCTCATTCTGTCCAAAACAGTGGTCACTTATCTCAGATGACAAGGAGGAACCAAGTCCAACAGTGGTGACTTATCTCCAGTGACAAGGAGGAACCAAGTCCCAAGGCCTTTGAATCCTGGTCTGGGACTTTCTAGTGGTGATGTCAACAACAAATCCACATACAAGTTCGCCATATCCCAGTACTCCTAACATACTAACCGAATCTTTGTCCCGAAAGAATCAGCTAATAGACAGAATGGTCTCCTTATCCCTCTGTTTTCATTCAGATATGTACTCGATGGGACCGACCGGTGGTGGACCTTTTTGCAACCAGGTGGAATACCAACTCCCAGCCTTTATATCTCCAGTCCCTGACTCAAACTCTCTGCAGTCAAAGATTGAGAGATTGATAATGGCCTGGATGCATACACCTACCCTCCAACACCTCTGATTCCAAAAAGTGATACAGAAAGCAAGAGAATCAGAGTGTTTTGTTATCCTTATTGCACCACTCAGATGGGAGAAGCTGTGGATCAACGACCTATTCAATCTCGTAATGGGAACTCTTCAGAGAATTTGAATTTTCCCTCATCTACTCAAACAACCACAGTGGCTGTTGTTTCATTCCTACTCAGAGCTGTGGAACCTGCATGTCTGGATCACATGAAACATGACCTCAGAAATAAACAATTTTCACAACCAATCATGAAGAGAATAGCTTTAGTAAAAAGACCCTCAGCTCTTAAAGCATACAAAGCAAATGGCACATTTTCACCCAGTGGTGCACAAACGAACACTTCATACATCTCCAGATATCTATACCGCAAATAGCTAACTTCCTCTGGCTCATCATAGAGAGAAAGTTTGCACTAAGTATGACTAAATGTTACCTCTCCACAATCGCTGACACCTTTTTTCATCACAGAAGAGAGGCTATTGGACAAAACAAGGACTTACCGGACCTACTCTCCAATTTTGAGTATATGGCCAAAAACGTTCACCCTATGCCCAATGCATAACCTATCTTGGGTATTAACTGGCTGAACAAGACATATTTGAATCACTTTCAAGGGCATCTCTAGTGCACCTTTCCTACAAGACCTGATGGCGTTAACAGACTGCAGGCAGAATTAGCGAAATATATAACCTATCAGCAGACCCAAATTACATCCAGTTCCAACAAGACAGGTCAGTTTTACTTAAGACAGCATCATCTTTCATTACCAAGATCCACGTTCCTTTCACTGGTAGCCAGACTTTCATCATGAAACCACTGTCTTGTCTGGACACATCAGCTGAAGGTCACCTACAAGACCCAGTTCAAGCTTTAAAGTGGTATCTTAATAAAACAGAGCTGCTGCATTGAGAGAGATTACACCTCTTTCTACTTCTTAAGACAAGACAGGAGGATATATCAACACAGTCTTATCCTGTATTAAGTGGGTTATTCACTCAGCATATAAGGAAATAACCCCAGCTCAGATGAACTTATTATACATTTCGACTCATGAGGTTAGAGCAGTTGCAACCAGTCTAGCTTTCAACCAGAACTGTTCACAAACCAACATCATTCAGGCTGTGGGATGGAGATTTGGAGTCCACATTCCCTAGCTTTTATCTCCGAGATCTGTCATCCCAGAAGGCCCAGTTCAATCTGGTGGGACCTATATCCACAGCTCAACAGGTCACCCTTCCAGGTTGATCAACTGTAACGTAATTGAGCTATCACCCTTTGAGACTGAATGGGATTTAAGAAATAACAAACACATATGTGAGTGACAATGAACAAAATATATTATCCTCTCTTACTAATGATTGTAAAATAAAGAAACAGGACATTGAAATAATTACAAGAGTAAATAGTATGAACCCAGTGGAAAACAATGAAGAAGAACAAATAAATAATTATTTGGAATATTCAATAACTCTTTGACATTATCTTAGATGATCAAACACTACCGTGCCTCTTATCTCTGTAGTCAACCACTATACTGACATTTTTCTTTATAGTCAAACACTATAATGACATTTCTCTTATAGTCAAACACTATACTGACATTTCTCTTTATAGTCAAACACTATGCTGACATTTCTCATACATATGACCAATGTTTACTTGACATTTCATATGATGCTTTTGACCCGCTTTCCCGGCTTGGTCATTTTAACCACCCAGGCCTTCCATGCAAACACATGATGGCACTTCTCCTGGTGGTCTTTCATTTCTCTTTACTACAGCAGCCTCTAGCTACATCTAGTTATCCAAACCTAGTTAGCTGAATATGAGAAAACAAATTTCCAAATAATGTTTTCTGATTATCATTCAGATTAATAACATCTGAGTGTTTCAATCGAACCAATATCAACACACCTGAAATATTTCCTTATGTATGACTTTATGTAATATACGAATGACATACCATTGATTGGCAAAAAATAATATGATATGCCAAAACTCCGATATATATATACAAACATATTCGATATTAGTGATAATAGCAACAAAAAAAACTACAAACAGGAGTACTGCATATATGCCCATATTCCTGTCGATAATCTGAACTGTACCATTTCTCACAACCAAATTACCTAAGCCATATACTCTTAATGAATTAAACTAAAAGTATGATAAAACAATGCAAGCATATATTATAACATTGAACGTGTTTTGCAAAACTGAACATTAATTTGAACTAAAAAGAATGTAACTCACTCAACTTGTTGGCTCAAACTAGGTAAAACATAGTGGCAATCCCGCCACAACAGCTAAATGTACAAAGAGCTTCCCTCTAATGGATTTCCAAATCTAGATCCCTAAGTCATATATATAGTCATGCGTGGTAACATGTATTACACATGTGCCGCGCAAGCAATGTAGGTGTCACGCGATGCAAGGAAAAAGTACACTTACAAAAATACTGTGGTACACCAAACATGTCACCTTAATAATACTGGAATCTTTGGTGGTCTAGTCAAGCCATATCAGGTATTTTGTAACATCAACAGCTTCTTCTAATGTGGCTTCACAACTTTTGCTGGATTTGCAGGGGAAAAGTTTTTCCCAGTTTGATGCTGCACCTTGACAGATGGAGTCCTCACCAGTCGGGTTACCTAGAAGCTATCTCACATATCTTAGGGTATCTCCAGGGTAAAGGGATGTACCTCCCTCCATTTCTTACCTATTCTCCTAAGGTATTGCGATTGGGTAAAGAAGAAACCAGTTTTTCCTAGTAAAAATATGTTTCTTCAAGAATACTTAACCAATCATAATACACATACACCCTCCTGACCTACTCACATTCTGTAGAGAACATGCCTTCCACTCCAGTAGTAACTGAGAGATTCTTAGATTTTGCCACTAAGTCTTATACCTAAGGGGATATCACTCTGCCCAACTGCCACATTGGTCAGCAGACAACTAAGCTTCTTTTAGCTAAAAGTAATATCTGGGAGGGCTGGATTTGCAAGGTAGTAGTAGTTCTCCTAAGGTATTATGATTGGGTAAGTATTCTTGAAGAAACATTTTGCTGGGAAAAACTGGTTTCTGCACTGTTTTCAGTCTGCTTCATTAACATTGAAAGTATATCTGGTTCATAGTCAGATTTATTCAGTGGATCTTCTTTGTTAATTGTTAATTTATATTGTGTGCTTGAGTTTTGTCCATGATTGAGGATAGAGTTTTTGTGTGTACCTAATTTTTGTCTGATTTCCTAGTATTGTTCTTGTTTCATTTTCAGTCTTCAGATGGATTTAATGTTGTGTCTAGGTTTAATTTGAGGGGAATAATTTATTTAAATTATTTATTGGAGTTACAAAGTGCTCATATTATGGCTTGGACAAAAGCAACATTTTAGGATTTTTCTGAATTCATTCAGAGATGTTCTGGACAGTGCCATTTAGCACATTCAAGGGTATTGAACTACTTGCAAGATTGCCATGAAACTTTGCCTGTAGAATCATCATAAAGACTAGTTTGTTTTAAATGAAAATGATGCTGGTTGGACATCCAATATGGCCACCACTATGGCCATCTGGAAAGTCTTGTTGCTACTCCTCCTAAACATACAGTCATATTGTTTTTACTGAAAGACTTCTTATAATGTATTGTTGGCCGTAAGTGAAAATGATGCCAATCTGATATCCAGCCTGCTCACCCTGGCAGCCAGCTTGAAAATCTTGGCTATTAATAAAGTATGTTCTTATGTATATATCATATTGTTTTTTTCCAACAGGGATTGGGATGATCCTAGGTTATTCACACTGACAGCCTTAAGAAGACGTGGCTTCCCTTCTGAGGCAATCAACTTGTTTTGTGCCAAGGTAATGTTGAGATCCTTCGGTTTTTAGTTTCAAGTTATTTTAATTACTCTCTTATGCTTCTATTGGTTAGAGCATGCACTATAATATTTTTGACTTGGAGGGATTTCAAACTCTCCAAGTCTGTGGATAGTATCTCTTCTCTTTTATCAATATATGTTTGTGCTACTTATATAGTAATTGTTTGGTCGTAATAAAATTAGAAACAAACAATAGATCCATTGTTCTTTCAGGGCCGTTTTATTTAAAGGGAGGCAACTCAAATGTAGGTAAATGGTTCGACTAATGGTATTTGTCTCCCTTAGATATTCCATTGATGTGACACTTGAAACAGTAGTAGGAAATGTTTATAAAAGGAAATCATCACAATATTTTCTTCAGTAATTTTTCAAATATTACAGTAAATTCCAAGAATTATTTTATACAGATTATTAAGTGCAGTCTGTTTACATTAGTAGAAAGCTATGAATAGTAATGTCTCTGGAGTTGTGTTCTCCCTTCTGATCCTGTGTAGATCAATATCATTTCAACCCTCTAAACATTATTACAGTGGGCTGTAGTGCTGATGATAGTTCGTTTTGGGTGCTGAGATACCCTGGATGTTAAGTTGTAAAACTCGCAATGGCTTGAAAGTCAGCAGACATTGGCACATGGGGGGCTGCTCTTGGTAGTGGCATGTAACTGGGATTCATTGCTGAATTCGTGTTTGCAAGTTGGAGTCTTTGCTTCCCCAGCCTTGTGTGGAGCCTTGGCTGAGTACTGACAGGGAGCGCAATGTGAACACAGATCCATGCTCCTCAAGGGGCATCTTTCTTAATGGGCAGCAAATAAAACCCAATCCACCACCAACCTACCTTGGTATGATTCTGGACAAATCACTGACATTCTACAACCACCTGAAGAGAACTGCAGCAAAACATAGCACTTGAAACAACCTACTCCCCAAACTGGCTGGTTCAACCTGGGGCATTAGTGCTCAGACACTAAGACATCAGCAGTAGCCCTCTATTATTCGCCAGCGGAGTATTGCACTCCTGTCTGGGCTCGATCATCCCATACCAAGTTAATTGATGTCCAGTTCAACACAACAATGCGCATAATCTCTGCATCCTACTCCTTTACCATGGCTGCCGGTACTCAGCAACATTCCTCCTCCACATCTGCGTCGCCAGGAAGCAACCACAATAGTGTTGGCTAAGGTCTATGCCAGTGAGAAACTTCCACTGTACATGGACATCACCTCACATCCAGCAGTCCGCTTGACTTTGAGTCATCCAGTCTGGTTAGGTTTGTTGTTGGAGGATATGACAGTTATTTCGGCATGGAGTGTTGAGTTGTCTTCAACAGATATTGTAAACCACTCCCATGTAACTGAGCCTTCTGTTTGCCCTCCTGGCTTCAACCTTCCACATCATCTGTGGACCACATTGAACTGCTTTTGGACAGGACAGGGTCGTTGTGCAGTCAACCTTGTCTGATGGGGCCAAGCCACTGACTCTTGCTGTGGAGCTCTACAGACCATGTCACACATTGTGAACAACTGTCCACTGACAAAGTTCCCCGGTGGACTGCAGGCTCTGCACCTTGCTGATAATGACGCTGTTAAATGCCTGAGCATGCACTGCACATGATAAATAACCTCTAAACCATCAGTATTTTCATTATTCAAATAGGAAACACACCATCAAAACATGTACTACCAACATTGTTAGTTGTGACTCCTGGCAGCTAGTTATTCTAAGAAGCAATCTAGTATATATATATATATATATATATATATATATATATATATATATATATATATATATATATATTTGTTGATCAAATGCCAACAATTTTTAAAACTTAATATTTTGGAGACAAAAAGAAGGTAATATAGCATGGAGTATAATTCCTCATTAAAGTGTACACATTGTTGCTGCTGGTTTTAAGTGTCTATGCTAATATCACACAATGAAGTCTCTTAAATAATCTTCAGATTGTTTGGGGTTCTTTTTGCTTTGAATGAATCATTTTAATCAGACTTGTTACTTAAGTGTTTAACTTTAGGTCTTTTATTAATTAACCTGGAAATTGTTTTGGTTGGCAAGCTGTCATTCTGGCATAGGACATATATTCATTTATAGCAAGTGTTGTATACTTTCTAGCCAGTATGGTGTACAACTATTATTGATTTGAAGTACTTGAAGGTGTATATCATCATTCCTAAAAAGTGCCTGATTAAGCTTAAAACTTGCTTCTGTCAAGCAGTTTTATTTGTTCTTAACCCTAAACTTGTCACACTTACTTGGAATTGTCAGATCCAGTTTGCATGTTTCACCACAAGATACGTTCAGAATGCAAGAAGTCACCCAGTATGATTGTTAGCATAGGAGGTAAGAGATTATCGTGTCTGTATATGCAGATACATATAGAATTAAATGATGTTAAAAAATGTTGTCTCATGTTATTGGTATATCGGACTTCATTCATGTTACCATAAACCACTGACGTCAACTTCCAAGCTTCTAAACACCACAGTACACATAATGCCCAGAGCTACTTGTTTTAATCTATTCAGTATTCTTGAGGTGCATTAGAATAAGAACTTGTGCACCCCAGAATTTTTTTAAAGCAGGTAGTCATATGTACTTATGCAAAACAGGAGAAAAAAAGCATTAAACCTCACCAGTATTAACATGTCCCATGTCTGTGACCTCTCCAACCTGATGTTAGATAAAGCAATTGGAGAGTTACCTACAGTGACCTATCCCATGATCATAATGGTCCAAATACTGGTATCTAGCATGGGATGGAAAAGGTCAGAGGAACTCCATCTAAGATAAATCAAACTCAACTTCTCTTACATTGTAAGTTAAGTCAAAGGACAATAGCCACTATTGAATGTATAATAATATATAGTTCGGAATGTGTAATAACATAAAGTATTGGATGTGTAATAAATAAAATCACATGTTTTGAAAATATTAACATATTGGCTTTACATTCCTTGGAAAAAAATTCCATAATGGCAGAACATGATTATGTAAAGAGATTAAACTCTGAATGAGATTTTTACAAAGCTTGTCTCAGTTTATAAAAAAAACTTTTGTTTTACCTAATTTTGACGGAATAGAAGCACTGGATTACACCCAGGTGAACTGCAGTTGTGGGCAAATCATGCTTACTCAGAAATTTTCCGTCAGTACCTGTCCTGCCACTGAGTCTTTGATTGGTACTATGCCCTTCTGGAGTGTAGGAAGAGTCTGGCAAGTGCTTGTCATTACTGATCACTGCCATCTAACCTCTGTTTGGGTGAGCTCATTCTCAGTCTCGGTCAATGTGAGTACATGAGAAAGCTTGCCAGTTGCTTCTTATGGGTTAGTAGTTCTTACCATGGTTTTCCTGTATTCTTCTCCACCAGTTATACTTCCCGCTATGTATAGACTATCATGTGCTGAAAAATGATGTTAAATCCAAAACAAAACAACAAAAAAGCTATCACATTATAACTTTATTGAAATTAAGCCTACAAGTGTTTGGATAATTGAATGCAACTCTCTAGTACAAAAACACATATTTTTTTTCAATTCTGCAATCATATTAGTAGCAAATTTTGGAATTGTACAAGTGTCTGGGTGGGTATTGTACAATTCAGAAGCTTATTTGTTCTTTGCTCAGGTGGTTTTTGTTTTTTACTTGTCACAATAGTTGGAGTATCTAATAGGTTTGCTGTTCAAAGGAACTTAGTTCCTCAAAATGTACATGGAGATTTAAAGGTTAGGAATCTTGTTACTCCTTCATTCTTTAATTGTATTGATTTGTTGTAAGATTGATCTCATAATCCTCCTGCATGATGTCTAAGAATAATTAACATTCAGCTTTATTATCAAACCTAGACCTATTTTCTAATGATGTTGATTTTTATAATCAGGTTGGTGTAACAATGGCTCAGACTGTGATAGATCCCAGCATGCTTGAAGCTTGTGTCCGAGATGTGCTGAATATCCAAGCTCCTAGGTAATCAGTTCTCTGAAAATTTAGTCTAAAATTACAAAAATTTATAGGATTTTCTCTCAAAAGCTAGACAGGATCCTTGGTAGAGGTCGGACTCTTAATGCAAATATTATGAGTAAGATATCCATCAAGTCCAGCCTGGGTTGATTCCTTCAGTGTGCCCATGGGAAGGCACTTAGCTCCCATTTCCTAGCATGATCTAAACAACAATGTGTTCATAGTGCTATTAAAACCAGCAAACCCCAACCCAAAGCTATAAGTGACAGTTTGTAGAACTGATTAGAGGCAGCATCGTGGGGCAACTGTTGTTTGCTTTCGATTAATATTTCATTAATATGAACAGTCTTTTGTTCAAGATGTATATGATTGAAAACAAGAGTTTACAAATGCAGAAAACTGGGATGCTAAATTCGATTCAGGAATTTTATGAAGGATCGGATCATCGAAGGCTATTACAATCCTCCAAACAGAAGCCTCTTGTCCATTGTATAGTCCATTACATAATCTCTAAATGCAGCTAACCATGCATTTTTGATAGATTACTTCAGTTTTTGATTGATCACAGTGAAACTAGATAAATGTTCTGGATATCATCTTTAGATGCATTTACAACAAACCACTTTGCTCACACAGCTTTTATTTCTACTGGTTGTAGACCAGAAGAGCTTATGGGATGGAATATTGTCAGTAGTCATCGATCCATTTGTTGGCACAAGTTTGTTGGCACTACCAATCCTAAAATATGGAGGATTGCATGAGACCTTTACACACACATTCATCCCAAGGTTTGGTTGATTCTAAATGAAAATTATGCCACTCTGACTGCAGTGGCCATCTTGAGATGTTTGTTATCACACAAGATTATCAGAAATGGTTTCAGTACTCTGCAGTGAAAAAGTAAAAAATAGTCTTACAATGAATTCATGGATATTCTTGTCAGCCAGTTTAGCATCTATCCCTTCGAGGGACACTTTTTCTTAGAGTTATTGCCCATTTTGTCTTGCAACTTATAGAAGTCTATGATAGAATTTTGTGAACACTTCTAGTCTCATAGTCTCCGAGATTTTATAGATTACGGTGTAATTTGGTACATCATATGGTCATCATCAGATGATACACAGATCTGTCATCTGCCCACTTAGATGGAGGTGAGATAAGTTATCTCCCCTTAAATAATGGGTCAAAATTTGATATATACTTCATTTATTACTTTCACCCATGCTAGGAATCACATTTGCAAAACTGTGGCTTTCACGCTGGGCTGGGTTCTAAGGAGTTTTCTTTCACAGGAAAGTATGCTCCAGTTATATTTCTATTTATCGCTCTATTATATTAGAGACAATGAAATCAGACTTTATTGGTCATACTGTTATAAACATTTTTATGTAGATATCAAACATTAATAAGTGGTTATCCTGCTAATTAGCAAGTGTGATCAGCAATAGAAAGAGAAGCAAGTGAAGGGAGTACTCAGTGTATGAAAAGCTTTGTTTCACATGTATGATTAATTATGGAGAAGGAAGGTTTGTACTGAACTTAAATTCCTAAATTGGCACTTTGGAGGTTTGCTCAAAGATGTGGAGAAATTTCACTGTTACTTGTAATGAAATCACAGCATCGGTGTTTAACTAATAGAACTGTGTTAAAGAAATAGAGTTTCATGAATTAAATCTTCCTAGTTTATGTAAAAAAGAAATCTTGTTTTGTTGTAACTAATAATACTACTCAAATTTATCCACATTCACAGTCTAAAAGCAGTGATGTAACACAATGTTTTCAGAGATACACCTGATGTTTGCTGAAACCTTCTGGAGTAATGTTTTTAATAATCTTTCAGTGGTAGGATATATTGAAAGTAAAGGTAATTTACACAGTGAAAGACTTCATTAGAAAAAAGCAATTTTTTGACAATTATTCCCTACTTGATTATAAAACAGGTGTTAAACCATTTGACAGCCTCCCCCCATCATCATCTCATTGCTGCTGTCCAGGATGGCATCCCTTTTTTTATATTTTTAGAGGTTCCTTGGTAAATCATGCCCTCACTTATACTGCTGTCTTTGTTTGTGGTCTCTATTGTTGTGCATGAGTTATCAAGGGAGAGGTATATTGATTGCCAGTTCCTCTATCGAAGGGGAGATCACTCTTGTCTGGTTTCCACCTAGGTGGTAGATGACATAGCACTATAGTTGCTAGAAACAAGATTGGAAGGGCTGGATTTATGAAATAATGGTTGTAATCCTTGTGTACTGTGATCAGGTATTATAAAAAACATAATTATTTTTAATACTGGTTTCAGTAAATTATTGTCCTCCAGGAGATTTTTGTAGAGTTATTGACCTTTTTGTCTTCCAGAATCTTTTAAGGCAGAATGTCCTGCAGTTTTTGATGGATCAAGGTGAATTTTGCTTCATATTATGGTCGTCATTTAAAGATGTACTTTTCCACGTGCTCCTTGAATGTTTTGAGAGTTATTGCTCATTTTGATTTGGAGCTATATGTAGTGTCTGACAAAATGTTGTGAACACAGTCGCATAATTTTTACTGGATCACTACAAAATTTTGTCCATGTTATGACCATTATGTGAACATGTGCAGGTTGTCAAATAAGTGCGGTGTCACAATTTTTTAAAAAGTTGTTGCCCCTTCTTTTGCTGCTGAAGTCAAAGTAATATGGTATCTTGTGGTGTTTTGTGGATCAGTGTGAAGTGTGGAACATATTTTGGCCATCATCTAAAGAAGTACGTATTTGCAAATGATGTATGTAAGACTTAATTCCGTTATAAACTTACACCTTGATATAAAAGAACTTTTTGACTGCAACTACTCTTACAGTGTTCATTGGATTGGGGTGAAACATAGTACACATTATGGTCATCATCAGAATGTGTGCATGTTGACCAGACATTGTACTAACTGCAATTTTGAAGATTATGCACTTTCTGATTTTAGTCTTGTCTGCATCTTGTAGGACTAGGGATGGGGGATGATGGAGAGGTAAGCATGTATTTATTTGAGGAAATTGTTCAACATTCCTTAACATTTCTTACTTCATTTATAGATGTCTCTTCTGCTTTCATTGCAGATCAATGGCAGTATTGGATCCTTTAAAAGTCACCATCACAAATTTCCCCAATGATCACAAAGGGGAGGTAACTGTGCCAGATTTCCCTGCAGATGAAAAGCGAGGTTCACACACAGTGCCCATTTCAGCAACCATATATATAGAAAAATCTGACTTTAAGGAAGTAAGCAAGAAAGCCTTTGTGGCACCTTTTTAAACAACACAAACCATTTTTTCTCACCACATTACTTTCTCTTTATTTTTTTGCACCTGCAGAGCATATTATGCTGTTAATCCTCTATCCATATGCCCATCCTTTTGTGCCTGATTTAACTCCAGTTCTTTACCATCTACCATTAACAAGTTTTGTAGATGACTTGCACTTGGTAAGGAAGAAGTCTGTAGATTTGAGAGTCAAAAGGTCAAAGCTGAATGTGACCATGACTGAAAGAAGCAAAATTGTTTCCATGCAACTTCGTAAGTTCTACTTGACAGACTTGGACCCAATTTTGTTGATGTCTTGCTGATGGGGCAAGAAAGAAACCTATTGACATTTGGGTCGGAAGATCAAACATCAAAGTCACTGAGATTGAAAATGATTTCCATGCATGCTGACATTAGTCATACATCAAATACCTGGATTAAACTTTGTAGATAGCCTGTGCTTGGGATAAGTTTGAATCCTACTGATTTCAGGATCAAAATACCGCTGGCTGAAAAGTAAAAAATAATTTCTGCACAACAGTTTCAATTTTCAGCCATTTACCTTCACAGAAGTTTGTGTTTGAATTATACTTTTGTTAAGTTTTGGTTTTGTTTAGTGCTTTATGACACAGCAACACAAGAAGGTTATTTAGTGCCAAGGCAATTGGAAAATAAGTGTCTTGCCCAAAGACAAGCATCGGTAGCTGACCCAGGCTAGTCCAGTGGTAGGATTTGAACCTGTGCCCTTGTTCAGTCAAGATTCGTGCACACTAACAACTGAGCAACCACAGCCTACACTTTGGATACAGCTGATTTGTGAGTAAAAATGTCAAGGTCAGTGGGACTGAACAACCACAGCCTACACTTTGGATACAGCTGATTTGTGAGTAAAAATGTCAAGGTCAATGTGACTGAGCAACCACAGCTTACACTTTGGATACAGCTGATTTGTGAGTAAGAATGTCAAGGTCAATGGGACTGAAAGAAGAAAAATTCTTTTTTTGCATAATAGCTTTAATTCTAAACCAGAGACCTGAATCACAGTTTGTGGTGGACTTGCACTTAAAGCAGAAAAGTGGTCTGTTGATTTTAGGGTCAAAATGTCAATGGTCAGGCTTGAAGTTAAATAGGCTCCCTAATCAAAGCTTGTGGATGGCTTGCATTTAGAGTTATTAAGAAGTGTTTAGACTTGGGAGACTGAAGGACACAAGTCAGTCATGATGAGTCTAGTAAAAAGAAAACCATTTCTGCATAGTAAGTTTAATTCAAGACTATATACCTTGACCAAAGGTCCAGGTCATTGTGATCCATTGGTCAGTAATTAAGCATGCCCTACGAGTGCCTACACAGGACTAAACTCAAAGGATGGGCTTCATGTAACATTCATGGTATGGTTGTTTTACCCAAAAAAAATTGCTGATTCTTTTTAATTGAAAGTTAAGTTATCGGTCATTTTCCTAATAACTGTCAAAACATCTGTGACAGTCCAGTTCAGAATAGGGGTTACCATTGGCTGAGTGGTCTGAGGCATTCACCTTTACATATCACTCAGACATCCGGCCTCTGTGTGACTTCAAGTGTGGAAAGCATGCCAGTAGTTTCCCATGGATCAGTGGCTCTTCCTGGGGTCTTCATTTGTTCCTTCTGTACCAGATATACTGGCTACCATGTATAGTCTATCATGTGCTGGAAAATGACATTTAATCCCACATAACCCAACCAGCCAGTAAAGATGATTACAGATTGTTCTAGCTAGAAAGTTATTCTTTCTATTCTGTGATGTAAGAAGATGGGATTACAATTAAATCGTATTTTTCTAGGTCATATACTAGGGCTTAAATAATGAGCATTCTCCATCTGAAGATGGATTTTCCAACAGGTCATGCATGCCTTCCCCAATCAAACAAGCAACCCTTATCTTTGTGGTATTTTTACTTAAGAGATTAGCTTGTAATCATAAAAAATAGCTATGCAGCCAAGTTAATCACTACTCATGTTGAGATAGGCTGTAATTGTCATTGATTGTGATGAATGGTTGTCTTCATTTATTGATGAATACTGTATTTACCGTATATGTTGGGACACCATAAATTAATTGGGACACCATAAATTAATTTAAAGTAATTATTTTGTGCACTGTATGTTCTGGGACACCGTTTTTTTTAGTTGTAAGTTGTGGGACACCTTTTAAATCATTAGAAAACTACATGTTGGAAAATGCACTCTAACTGAAATTTTGTTTTTAAAAAAATATAAAACTGTGTACTTGAGATAAAACTCTTTAATCCACTGTAGCATCATCTCGTCAATTCAACCCTTCTCCTGCACACATATGATCCATTCTTTTGGTGCACGAATATTTGTTTTGGCTATCTCATGCCATGAAAAATTATCATTAGAGGCAACACATCACCTGAAGCAGAAACTTCAAGGTCTAAAGTCAGATTTTTTCTCACACTTTAAACACCCAGCTTATCATCAGTCCGTCCAGGAATGAGATCAACATACACTAGAATTTCATCCATGTTAATGATCATATTGTAGGCGAAATCATCTTCTCTTCTGGCCTTCAAGAATTCATCAAATGATTTTATTTTTTCCAGATCTTCTGGGCTACACTGGGTCATCGATGTCCATGCACAAAGCACTATATTGTGTCACTTTAAAAATTATTCCATTGTTTCAGTTTATTTTCAAAATTCCCATGAAAGCCGGTGAAAAGGAACCAAACTTAGCTTCCTTATCTTGGCCGTCATTGTATATTCAACAAAAAATTAAAAATCAGTACACTTAAAAGAATTCAAAGTCAGCTTCTGAGGTTGGCTTGCTTTGTAATAAAATAACCTTTGTATTGATATCCTTTAAAAAAAAAACGGCTTCAAAGTCGGCTTCCTTTATAATAAAAATAACCTTTGTCTTTGATGTCCTGTCGATAAGTTCAGACAATGAGTTTACTGCTCACTGCCAGTTGTGTTATTTCACCACCCAGGCTTCTATTTGCTTGGCATCTTTAGTTATAATTAATACCAACGGGCATTGATGTGTGTGGGTAAATAGTATACATAGCAATAACTTGCTTTAATGATACTTTTTGTAACCCATGCTAGCAAAAAAAAATTGTCACATGCACACAGGGGAATGTATTTTCAAATAATGATTTTTATTTGTGAGATACAGTCATATCGTTAACCTGGATATAATTCATTCTTGGGTATTTTGCACCTAACACCATGTCATGCATGAATGGCAGTTGTCTTCAAACGATTGGTTAATTATTTCCCTCTTGTTTGTGATTTTGTTGGATCCAGTTTTCAGTCAGATAACATATTCAAACCTGAGTATAACCAAATACGATTTGTTTCTCAATGTTCATATCATTGAACAATGTGCCGTGCATTATCGTACATAAGCGATACATGCTACAGTATGGAAGCCTACACTGCATATATGGAGTTTGTGGATATATTTTATTCTTTAATGCTCATGATGAAAAAAGGAATAAATGATAACAATACAAGGTTAGTTTCTTTCATTTTATTATCAAATAAGTGTTTTGTTTATCTATTTTATTGCAACTTGCAGTGGTGGGGGGGGGCACAAATTCAATACAAATTTCTTTCGTTTCTTAAGTCTTGGGACATATGACCTAAAGTTTCACTGTAAGTTCCAGGACAGGGAAAAAAAATTATTTTATTGTGTCCCAATATATACAGTAAATATGATACACTGGATATGAAGTGGGACTTTTTTTTGTTGACTATTCCATTTTGATGTATAATAGATTCTATAAGAATAGACACTTGCTAGCATTTGTTGTATTCCTCCACATGGTGATTGTAAATTCACTTTATCTTATCATATTTATCATTTATTTATTTACTTTATCTTATCATGATTATTCTTACATGTTTTCCAGAGTGCTGACAAATCATACAAGAGATTAGCTTGTGATCAGATGGTGGGTCTTAGACATGCTGGCTTTGTGATATCGGTGGACAAAGTCATTAAGGTGAGTCACCTGATACGATTGTCAGAGATTTGTCTGCAAATATGGCTACATTTATCACATAATTAATGCAAAGTGCAATAAATACTTCTGTTCATTTTTCAAAACTGTTTATCTTAAAGGTGTAAGTAATAGACTGACTAAAATCAAAGAGTAAATATCAGGTACATTTGTGAGAATAATGGATGAATTGCAGGTATAATCAGCTAAATGCCTTTTCTGTTCAGTGAAACATTCACCAATTGATTTTTCTTCCAATTTGTGCTTAATTGTTTGGTGCTATTATCAGAGTTACCAATAACTAGTTGAAGGTCTTTTTTTCTTGTTGATAGGTAATGTTACAATTTAGTATAATTATTTACAGGATTCCTGTGGAAATGTCACTGAGTTGCTTGTGACTTGTATAAGTACAGCAGTAGCAGAAAAACCCAAGGCCTTCATCCATTGGGTGTCTAAACCTATAGAATGTGAAGTTAGACTATATGACAGATTGTGAGTATATCTGTTGGCAAGCTTTGTGTCTAAAAACTGTTTGTGCTATCCAGTAAATGTGTGTCTTGTTGTGAGGATGTTGTGGCATTATATGGCAAGGATTAAAAAGTCTTGCTTCCCAGTCTGAGATAGTCAGTAATATTCTGATTGAAATGGTTTTGTGCATCATTTCAGCAATGGGCATGAGTTTTCATACACACTTTTTGTGTGTGTTTTGTCGTAACATGACTTCCCAATATTTTATTTGTCTGACTAAAATTTAGATCTCCAACATAATGGAGGTCTGACAGACACTGGTATGAGGTCACGTTCTGTTGATCTTTTGATTCACTAGTCAAATTAAAACTTCTGCATTTATAAAAGAGAAAACCATCATTTGGAAAACAATGGTTCTAACAATAACTCAGTGAAATTCAATGCTTTATTTGACAGATTACTAAAAATAAGTGGACCATGAATTTCTAAGGTCACAATAACATGAACCTTCATCAATGCTTGTAATATGTTTCTTATTTTAAGTAGATCAGTTTTAATCATATACTATCCCATACGTCTATTTATTTTTATTTAAATCTTTCTTTATACACAGTGAAACTTCAATAACATCTAAACATCACTTGAAGGACTTATTCAGTCCTGCAGTATTCTTGTAGCTACAGGTTCATATTTTGCTGTTGAAGTCAAAGGCTGTTACTTTTGCTTGTTTTCTCTATTTAACTTCTTATTATTTGTGAAAGATAATCAATTCTACCTGCTCACTTCTGTATCATTGTGCAATCTATCTTCAGTGTACAATTCAAACACTCTATATTGCCAACTTATCAATGTTTTTAAACATCATTTAAGGTTTTGACTAAATTTTTAAGTGTAATCCTGAAACTTTTTAAACACTCTCTCTTAAGGTGAGGAAATTTTCAGTGGGCATTGTGCTGTTTTAAAGTTGTATTATTATGTGTAAATATGATGGGAACACAGCCTTTACATTTTGATACTTTAAAAACTTAATCCTATTTGTAGCTAATACAAAATAATCCCCAAAACATTCTTAAAGCATTCATCTCATCAACTGGATGAAAAAAAATGTTGATATACACATTTAAGATAGATTGATTACATTAACTGTTTTAAGAAAGACATGTCCTGTAAATAAAGTCATTAATTTTTCAACAGATTTTTCCACAAAAATCCTGAGGATCCCAGTGAGGTACCTGGTGGATTTCTGAGTGATATCAATAGGGTATGTACTTTGAGAAGACAATACTTTGGCGCATATTTCACATAGAATTTATGAATCATGTTTAATTATTTCACTTTCTTGCAAGACATAGTGAGCAAAGCAATGACAATTGTTCAATGAAATTTCACAACTCTCATGACAAATGAGCACAAATTTAATGATATACAGTAAAACCTGACTGAAAAGACTACCCATTTTGGTGACCACCTGTCATTTTTCATAACTATATTTGTAATGCATCAGAGTTGTTATATAATAGGATGAGGGGGTTCAAGATTACTATGATACATTTATGACTGTAGGAGAGAGAATTTGAAACCCATTTCTTTTTTGACTGAAATCTTAAGTGCCTTTATTTGAATTGTTTAAACAGAATCCAAATGGCCAAGTCAGTACTGAAAATGTATAAATTTATTACTTACCTTCCAAGGATATTGACATATACTACTTTAAAATGCAGTTTTATATTTTTACATTTTATTTTTTATCTTGTAGTACTTCATGCTTATGTTTGGAAATGTTTATCTTCCTAATTTTTTGTGCAATTCTTTATGTGAACATTTTAAGAACTTTAATTTTAACGATCACAATTCAAGCCATAACAATTCAGATGTGCTGTGAAACCCAAATACATTCATAGTGATACTTTTAATCATAACTTAAGAGGACAAAATATATGCATCTAGAAAAGATTGTGCAGATATTTGCAGTTTTAGAGACAATCTAAAGATTTCCTTTACAATACAAAAAGATAAAAAAAATGCATTTTGAATTTATGGATTTGTGCCAGCATCGTTTCACTTTGCCTTCATGAATACCTGTATGAATTAAGCTTAAAAAATTGTAATAGAATATTTTTTCATTGTACAGCTAATGTTTTCTCAAGTAATAAAGCTGGGAAATACTTTGGGATCTCCACAGATCAGAAGAACATTGATCCCATGTGATTGGCCAATGGCCCATTTACCTATGTAAACATTAGATGTCCCTTTTTCAAATTGTTTAAATCATAAAGAAATGAGTGCAAAACATATGCCATATTTTATTTGCAAAGATGTTCGTGAATACTAATTTTTTTTTTTATTTTTATGTCTATACAGAATTCCCTCAGATTAATACCAAATGCCCTGGTGGATGTGTCTGTAATGTCTGCCAAGGCATTAGACAAGTTCCAATTTGAGAGACTTGGCTTCTTTAGTGTGGATCCTGACACAACACCTGACAAGGTTAGACCTTAATGTTATCTTTCATTATGTCTGCATTCACAAAGGAAATGTTCAGTTTGATAAACTGAAAACATTCTGTTGTTATCTCTCTACATGACAGTCTGCTAGTTTGTAGCCTCTTGGACTAAATCTGATGGTTAATGGCAGTAATTCACTTGAAGAGAATCATGCAGCAGAGTCAGTTGGGCTGTCATGTTTACAAAAAACTGTAAATATGTGCACATCTTTTAAGAAGTGAAACAGCTGTCTTAAAACATGATTTGATACTGTCTGTCAAGAAAGTTGGTGATAAGTCTCATTCTTATTGGTGTTGAAGAATACTTAAATCTGTTCCTAAAGTACCTTCTTTAGAAACAAAAAGTTTATAAATTTGTTAGATTTTATCCATATATTTTATGGACATCAGTGACATATGACTTAAGTTTAATATAAATTACTATGATAGTTTTCACTTGGTACCTTGGTAGCTGCCATATTAGCAGCTTATCAATCCAGTAGCAAGACTAAATTTTCCTAAACTAATTGCAACTCTGGATTTAATATGTGCTAATCTGATTTCTCTGTTGACATATGCATGACACAAGTACATCCTATGTATAGTGGTAGGTTTATTTGAGTTACATCAAGTGGTCACTGAGTAATAGTATGAGGTCATCTCAAAACATAATGGAAAAAATAACACACAAAGCTTTGATCACAAAGCATTGCTTGTAAAATGACTGGCAAACCTGTCATTCATTGTATACAACTTATCTTTGTTTATCACGTGTCAACATAATGTTGAAAATGAAAATTGTTAAAAGAAGCTGTGGAAAAGATACAGCTTTGACACAAAACTTTAGAACTTCTTTCACTATACTGAGAAGTCACAGGTACATATCATGGCTAGCTTTTCAGTGTACTTTTGCCATTTTGCTTCTAACATTGAAGAAAGTATGATAATTTTGAAAGCAGTAATTGTTTGAACTATTTTCATTCAAAGGATTTTTGTTTGCACTTTGGATGATTTGAAATTTAGTCAGTACTGCTACCTGAGTAAGCAAGTGCTAGTACTACCACCTAAGTAAGCATGTGCCAGTACCTCTTTATTCTTTGTCCCTTCTGTGTCAGTTGCATTGATGTCAAAAGTTTGGTTTCCAGTTAGTTGCAGGAATAATGGTACTTCATTTACTGAGGGAGGAACAGCTTATTAACAGCAATATCTGTAATCTCAGATCGCAGAAAACTAAGACTGAGCATTGGACAAAGAATTGGTCATCATATGGGAGGTTATGTTGGACTAAGTAATGGCATAAAAAAAAAACCTCTATAAATTTAATAGAATAGATTCCAGTGTACCTGATTTGCTCATTGTTTGATTTTCAACAGGGTCTGTTCTGGACTGCAAAACTGCAGGATTATGCTGATTTCTCAAAATTCACACCTAAAGTTAAAGCTAACTTTCCAAATCAGGCATTATATTTTCAAACCTACCTTTATTTCTTTAATCTTTTCTATATTCACCCTTTTTTTTTAAACAGCAGGGTGATTTTCCCCCACAAATATCACGTTTAGAATATACCTCAATTAATTGACACTACTCCATGCTTGCTGTTTTCATTTTGCCATCATGATACTGTGAAGTGCCTTTTACCATCAATGAACAGTTGTGGGCTTATCTTGAACTTTGTTAACATGTAGGTTGATTTGATCTTTTCTTACATTGCAGAACAGACAGTCATTTAGAATCAGGAGTTTGAAAAATCTGTATAAATCCACTCAGTTGTACAGGTACTAAAAAATATTACTTGCCCAGTCAAGGAAGTACTAAAATATGTTACTTGCTCAGTCAAGCAGGTGCGAAAATATCTTATTTGCCTGGTCAAGCATGTACTTAAGTATGTTTTACTTGCCCAGTCAAGCAGGTACTTAAATATGTTACTTGCCCAGCCAAGCAAGTTTTAAAATATGTTACTTGCCCAGCCAAGCAAGTGCTAAAATAAGTTACTTGCCCAGTCAAGCAGGTACTTAAATATGTTACTTACCCTGTCAAACAAGTACTAAAATATGTTACTTGCCCAGTTAAGCAAGTACTAAAAATTTTAACATGTCTGGCTCAAAACTAGGAACTATGTGACATTACCAAAGAAGATGTCAATGGATTCAGGAACCTACTCACAGAAAAGTATATATTATTAGTGCTTATTATACCAATTTTAAATAAAAATGTATTTGAAGCAATAATGTATTGGAAGCAGTAATTAGGTGCAGAAATTTTATCAGAAACCACCTTATTTGTGGTCACCTTGTTAATCTGAATGTAGGAGAGAACATTTTTTGCCAGTCATCTTCTATTTGACCAAATCCTTTGCACCACTTGCCTCTCGAGGCAAGAATTTCCCATTTTTTTATCATTGTCTTGTAAATACTTTTGCAGCCATCTTTTTCTGCTACAGTGAAAGTAGTCTTGAGCTGACACAGATCCATAGTTTTTTCTGTTAGTCCAATTTTTGTCTGTTATTCAGTTTTTGCTCTTATTAAACCTTCGTTTACTTGAATTTGATATGAGAATAAAAGTTGAAACTGATTTATATTAAACCACCATCCACCAAATTGTCAATCCTTCTAATTCCACACTCCAGTCAGTTCTTATGAAAAGAAACCAAAAATATTCAGATTTACCATCTATTTGTAATTGTGCCATATTGGACTATCTATAGAATCAGCAGGTTTATCAACTGAAAAAGTACTTTCAAAAATTAATCCGTGCTTAAAAAGACATTTCTGCAGAACATATTAAGTAATTTTTTGTCTTCTGAGTCTACTTCTAGCAAGTGGAGATAGTGACATTTTGGCAATATGCCTCTTAAATGTGTTCCATTTTGTACATAGAGTTGTAAGTCGTCTAATCCATGTAATCTTGAATGCTTTGACAAGTGCAGATATATTTCTCAAACCTCCCAAATCGTAATTATTAATAACTACTTCTGATTTGATCAACTGAATTGTTCCAAACAAATTTATAAAATATTTTGTTAAGTTCGATCAGAATTTTCTTTGATGGCTTTGGCAAGGAGAGAAGTAGATGACTTATTCAAAATAATGCTAAAATATTTTGCAACTGTAATTCTACAAGATGGTGTAAGAGATTGTTTTGACCACTGATTTATTAATTTTTCTTTAAATCTTTGTTTTTATTTTCACAATTTATTTCTACCATTTTTTCAACTCTAGTTGAAATTTTTATACCTATTAATTTAAACTTTGTCTCCTCAATTTATTTGATATTTACTGACATTATCATCAGTTCAACTGTTGTGCCAAACCAGATAACTTTGGTTTTATCAATCTTGACATTAAGTTCGGAAAATGTAAAGTAATCAAATAAAAGATCAGGAGCAGATGTGAAGGATTTACTATTCCCATCCAGAGTAAAAAAATGCAAACATATGCATGTTCTCTATAATTAATTTGTATTCCTTTAATATTTGGACTACCTCTTACCATGTGTGCCAGTATCTTTGCAGAAAGGATAAATATATGTGAAGATAAGGGGTCTCCCTGCTACATCCACATGTAAAATGAAGAAGAAATGTAGCTAGTTCCTGTAACACATTTTTATATTATTATGACAAGTGGATACCCAGTTTGTGATAGAATCTCCAAAATTGACAAGAAAATAAGACATTCTTAATGTAGGACCAAGTAAATCTGGATTTTGTGTTTTTCAGTTATAAAACATTAAATCATGCGATGTTCGAATGTTTTCTCCCATATATTTGCCTTTAATAAAACCAATCTGATCCTTCTTTATAAGATTAGGTAAGATGAGTTTAATATTAACTTTACAAGCAGAGGCTGTTTTATATGAAACATAACATAGTGCTTGATTTGTTGACAATATTTATGGCCTTAATTCAGTTTGTAAAGTGAGTTTCTACCATAATTCATTCATTGATCTTTCTAACACTTGTTGTAAGTATTTACAAATTGAGGCCTGTTTACTGCCCCTCTGGTAAGTGTTTATAAGCATAGAAGAGAGCAAATAAAGTGTTTGCACGAGCTTGATGAAAACAAATGGAAAATAAACATCCAGTATAAATTATGTCCTTAGTGAACAGCATCAGCCATATTCTCAGTAGAACACCCTGTTCATGAAAGCACCGATCAGTCTTGAATCAGCACTCTCCATTTAGAGTCGGGCAAGAATATTTTCAACCCCTGATAGTACAACTTTGAAGAACTTGGCATATGAATGTTTTAAATAAAAGGTTAAAATATATTAAAAAGTGAAAGTTAATATAAATTAAATTAATTAAAGAAATACAAGAATTTTTTTTAGACACATGCCCAGGGCTATTGACTTTAAAAAAATCACAAGTCCTGACTGAAATTCCATAAGTCTGAATCTAATTTCCACATGCCCAATATTTCCCCTTTTTTATTATATTATTAATATTATTTGTCACACAGTGCTGCAATTGCTACAACTCAAAAATAAATTCATTAGCGGGTTTGAAGGTAATGCAGGTGTCATTAGTGTTCATCACTACTCTCACTGGTGTTCAAACTTCTCTGCTGGATTCTCTGAGCGAATCCTGGTCAGAATGAAGTTGACATATGTTGATATGTTTGCAGTATGTACAAAGAATTAATTGCCCCCCCCCACCTCTTTATATTTTAAAATAATTTTTGGTGGCATGCTTCACAAAGTAAAACTCCGTCGACCAGGAGTTCTGAAACTTATTTTTGTTGGGCTTCGCCGATAACTAATTGCTTCCTAAATCAGCTTCAAAAATGAATGACACTTAAACATGATTCTCACAATTTAAATGATCATTCTTTGTGTTTTGTATATGTAGTAAAATCTGACTTCAAAGAAATGTTGCCACTGTTTACAAACTTGTCAAAAATCTATAATACATATGGCTTAAACATTCTCATTCACAGCAATGATATGTAATGGGTTTTGTTCTCCACACACGTTTAACAACTCTTTGATGTACCTATATTGGGTTGTTCCATGTCCTGATCGTACCTATACAATTAACACAATGGGCTTGCCTGCTGCAGTCTTCAGCAAATTAAGTAAGATGTGAAATGGTGGTTTATACCTGAAGTCTTTGCCTTTTAATTGCCACTATTTAAACTACCCAAACATGACTGTTTACTATTTATGCATGTTACATGTAACAGGTATACACTGAAAGTGGTTGTTTTTTTCTTCTATTTTTGAAGATTACTGAAAATTGTAATTTCTCAAAACTGAACCATGTCAGGGGGTTTGGGAGTACACAGTCATGTTTTTAGCATGACATGCCATGTTAAAATTTAACTAAAATCAGGTCTCCACTTGGATGGGCCCGATCTGAAATTATAGTGTCCCCTGGCATTGGGCTATCTGATTTTTTTTTTAGCACTGACAGTTAAGATATTAACATTTTTTTAATACATGCACATATTTTTTAAATTCCGTTTCTTGCTTCATATTGGAATTTTTTTTTCTTTGTAAGAAATCCCTTTATTTAACATTCAGTGTTTCTGGACAATTTAACATGTGATAGTGGTAATTCTGTTGAAGACTTGTAAATCACATAATGCAGACATGAAGTTGTCATTTTTAAGGCTAAGCTAATTGGTTTATGGTTCTTTTTTCTGTAATGTTGGACATTATACTATTTTCCAGGTGTACCTTACATAGAATTTCAATATTAACTTGTGTGTCTGTTGTTCTCTTTTGAATTGATTGTCATGTTGATTATAAAAGCAGTCAGAGTGTACTCTAATATTTATATTTAACTTTGAAATGAAAAGAAGCATGACTTGGGTTTAGTGATGGAAACATTTCAAACTTGATGGGTAAATGGTGACTAGTTTTTCTGCATATTTGCATGATACAGATTTTAGCCTTAAATTTATAAGTCTTTCAGTTGAAAATATCAATGTGTGTTGAAGTGATCAAAATTGAAGTTAAGTCTGCTCTTGGTTTAAGCTTCAATTTACTGAAAGTTTTAATGGAGACTGAACAATTGCTTTCTTTTTACCTTCTTGGATTTTAATTGTGACAGGGATGCAGTTGCTTTCATTCATCCTGTTTTTCTATCTATCTAAATATTTATTTGATGTAATTAAACTTTTACCTGAGTCACTTAGACCCATTAGTCAGTAGAGGACTATTAAGCATGAAGCAGACATGTAAGATAAGAAAATTAAAGTCTTTATTTCAGATGCATGGTCCATGCATCTAATTAAAATTTAACTGTATTTCAGACTCTATGGCCCACATATCTAAATTTAAATGCAAATGTATTTCAGACTGTATGGTATATACATCAAAATTAAAATCTAAATATATCTCAAACTGTATAGTCCATACATCTAAATTAAAATCTAAATGTATCTCAAAAACTGTATAGTCCATACATCTAAATTAAAATCTAAATGTATCTCAAACTGTATAGTCCGTACATCTAAATTAAAATCTAAATGTATCTCAAACTGTATAGTCCATATATCTAAATTAAAATCTAAATGTATTTTATACATTAAAAATTCGTAGGTGTCTTATGTAAAAGTATAGACACATATACATCTAATGAAAATATATGTCATTATAAAGAACAAAATTGTGAACGACATTTAAAGAGTGATTTGTACCATCAGTCTACAAGCAGAGAATTGAATTGAATATCATAGGTCTGCAGAGACTTCAAGATACAATTCTTACTATTAGATATTTTTGTCATCATTGAAACATAAATTTCAAACTCAGGTACATTATAATTATCAGGCATTGTGGGGCACTGCTCCATCTTGGAATACTTAATCATAAACTAAGATTACTGTAATAACTGGTAACTAATTTTCTTGTTACACATTCAAAAGGAGTTTTTCCAAGGATGTGCACAATGCATTGTTCAGCAAACAGATTTAAATAATTAAATTTTTATAATCAAAGAACAACTTTTAAATTTTCATAGAAGCATGTTTGTTTGAGAAAACAAAAATCGGTAATGTCTCATCATATCTTCATCATCTGACAGACTGGAATTTTAAATATGACCCAGATACATACAATTGTTGACATGCAAGAGTATAACTGTTAAGAAGTAAAAAACAGAGGTGACGGTAACTTAAAAGATGTTGACTGGAAAACCATGTATATTGACTTTTGTGCATCATATTTGATATCATTCTGATATGCATAATGTTCACGTTGTTTTAAATAATTTCCTTAAACCTGCAGTAGAAGGACTTGGCAATGATAAATTATAAGCTAAACTAAAGTTGCTATAAGGTATAATGTACCATTTATGATGCTGTTGTTTGTATACTTGTCTTTGCCTTAAAACCAGCAAACACATGAACAGTTTGGAAAGTAATATTGTAAAGGCTGTCCTTCTGAATGAACCATTATTCTGCAAAAAAAATCTTTGATGACATAATAATGGTACATGACATAATGGTACATGACATAATAGTGGTACATGACATAATGGTACATGACATAATAGTGATACATGACATAGTAGTGGTACATGACATAATGGGTGGTATAGGACATAATGGTGGTACATGACATAATAGTGATACATGACATAATGGTGGTACATGACATAGTAGCGTTACATGATATAATGGTATATAATATAATGGTGGTGCACAACACAATATTGGTACATGACGTAATAGTGCTACATGACATAATAGTGATACATGACATAATGGTGGTACATGGCATAGTAGTAGTACATGACAATGGTGGTACATGACATAATGGTGGTACACAACATAATATTGATTCATGACATAATAGTGATACATGACATAATGGTGGTACATGACATAATGGCGGTACATGACATAATGGTGGTACATGATGAAATAGTAGTATATGACATAATGGTGGTACATGATATAATACATGGGTTGATTGTTCTTTCTAGGGTTTTCCCAGATTCTTCCTCCACCAAATATACTGGTCACCATGTGCAGCCTATAATGTGCTCTAAAATGGTATTAAACCTCCAAAACCAAACCATTATCACAAACTAATTTGAGGATTGCCATGAAACTCCCAAGATCAAGTTGGACTGAAATAAAAATGGTGTTACTTGGACATTTTGCTGTCACTACACCTCATGATGATGGTCAACATAGTGTTTTCACAAAAGACTTCATATGATGTTTTATTAAGTTGGTCTTGTATGAAAATTGAGCCTATCTGATGTCCAATATGGCCACCATGGCTTCCATCTTGAAAAGATCTTGTTATCACTTCTCCTTCTGAATTCAAATCATATTGACATGGGGTTTTCAACAAAAGATTTCTTAAGATTTCTAGTTGGTCCTAAATGAAAATGGTGGACATCTACTACAGTTACTGCAGTGATAATCTTGAAAATCTTGTTATTACTTCTCCTGAATAGAGGGTCATATCAACATGGGGTTTCCATGAAAAGACTTCTTATGACGTCTTGTTGGTCCTAAATGAACACAGTACTAATCTGACCTTATGTATGGCTGTCATCTTGAAAATGTTGATGTCACTACTTTGCCTGAATTGACTGTCATGTCAGCATGGGCTTTCACTAATTATGATATCTACTTTGTCTGAATGAAAATGGTGCCAGCCTAGCTTCAAACATGGCCACCATGGCAGTGCCAGCCTAGCCTAAAACATGGCCACCATGGCAGCCATCTTGAAAATCTTGCAACTCCAAAATAAAAAGTCACATTGACATAAGGTTTTTACAGAAAGATTAATTATGATATCTAGTTTGTCGTGAATGAAAATGAGGACAATCCGATATCAAACATGGCCACTATTAAAACTGGGTATGACAAAAAATTGTGTACCATTGTATTTCTGAACATACCATGATGTGTACTTAGGTATACCACAATTTTTTTTTCTCACACACAATGTAATGTTTTGGAGCAGAGGCCTGGGACTCCTTAAAATTTCTGTCTTTCAGTAGCTGGAAAAAAATCTTGCTCTGATTTTTAGCAAAATAGCACCATATTATATCCATTATATCATTTTTTTTTTTTTAAATCAACAGATTTGAAAAAGAAACTGTTGTAGCTCAGAAGAAATCACAGCCCCCTCCACACCCCAAAATTGAATGGTCAGTACTTTGCACATACAGCAGATGAATTTGCTATATGTATGTTAATTATTGTATAAGTTGTCAACTAAAAACTAGGTAAAGTGGGACGATTAAGCTAATGCCATAGCTGACACACTGTAAAAGACATTGTGCTGACATGAGAGAGTTTGTTGATCAAAATAGGAAGTGTTTGACACTGAAGCCTACAGCTTACTTGCTTCATAGTGTAATGTTTGGTAAGGAAATGTTGAGTGGGATGCCAACAACTAGGCAAGATATTTCTCAGAGACAGCCGTGAACATAAAAACACTTACTCAACAAACAAGATACATTTAGTGAACTTGAGAAATGACTTACAAAGTTTGAACAGAAAACAAGTGCACTTCTGAAAATGTTTGATGATTCTCAGTCTTACAAAGGAATAATGTACTTGACACATGCTGGTAAATAACTAATAAATAACATTTTGTTTGGTTTTTTATTTGTTTTGGCCCAAATATCTTTAACAACATCGCATACGGTCACCACATTGGCATACATGATATATATCAAACATGTCATTAAAGAATTGTAAATATTTATAATTATATTTGTAATAGTCAGAATTAATTGGAAACAAATGCAACTGTTTTTTTTTTTTAAATTGAATTATTTTGTCATGAAAAAGGAAAACATGCATTTTGATATTATTAAATTCATTACAGTTTTGCTTGGAAATTTGTATGCATTCCTTACTGATGGAGACTATAGTACAAGTCACACGGGTCATGTAGGCATTCAACACCAACTATTTCAGTAGTGGGTGTCATTTTTTAAATTGATTGTACATACACATACCTTTAAGTGCCAAGTATTCACTTCATTTGGATTCCTTTGGAAGGTATTATTTAGATGCCCCGAGAGGTGCATGCAACGAAATCAATGTTAAAGTATGTAAACATTTTTGGATGACATGAACCTAAAGGTATGATCCAGTACAATGTCGATGAAAGCTACATATATTGATAAACAAATTTGTACTACCCTTGATTGTGATGATTCTACTCGGCGCGCTCTTATTTTGACCCAAGTTTAGTACAGGGCCACCATTGTAAAACTCCATAGCGATAGATAATTTTTGTCTGGAAGTTTCTTGATGACAGTTAAGGTGCAGAGCATTCAATAATCAGGATTGAATAGACTTTGGTTAAAGAAAATTAGTGTTAAATTTTAAAAGAACAATTTATATTTAATTTAAAATGAGTAAATGCGCATATTTGACCCATGTGACTTGTACTATACCAAAGTACTGGTACAGTGAAAAGGTATGTACCACATTAAAAAAAATATCATGGTAAACCAGTATACCAGTAATACCTTGCATCTATAGTCCCTATGACGGCCATCTTAAAAATCTTGCTGTTGCTACTCCTCTAGAATTGCCATTTGATTTTCACCAGAAGACTATTATGATATCTAGCTGGTGTCAAATGCAAATGGTGTAAATCTTGTATCAAATATGACTGCCATGAAGGCCATCTTGAAATTCTTTTATTGCTGCTGCTTCTAAATGGATGGTCATATTGGCACTACATTTTCACCAGAAGTCATATAGTGATGTTTAGTTTGCCCTAACTAAAAATGTAACTGATCTAACATCAGATATACCACCAAAATAGCCAACTTGAAAATCTTGTTGCTCAAGAATATCGGAGACAATTTCAGTACTCAGCATTTGAAAAGAAGAAATGGTCTTGAATTCATGGGAAATCATTTCTTATCAAAGAACATCAGTTCATTGGAGGGACTCTTGTATTATATTGTAGTTGCTTGACATGTTGTGGTGTTAATCATTCTATCCCTCTATGCAATGGCCAATGAACAGATGGTTGAGCAAATGTTCTGTTTACAGAGTTGTCAAACCAGTAACACAAATGGAAAATCATAACTCAAGTTTTTAATGGAAGGTGTCAGTTTACTGTAACCTCTCATATTGCCATGACAAATTTCCAGAGATTATTAATCGTTTGCTGTTTGCATAATTTGTCTTAACAATTATTCTGTCATCAAAAAGGTTTCATATTGCTATTTATTGCATATTGGATAATGATAATTCTATTTTGGGCAAAATCCTTTTGATAAATGTGTGTCAAGTTGAACGAACTTCTGATACCATATAAACACCTATCAAAGACAATCTTCGCATTTTTTAAAATTTATTTTGGAGATTAAATAGCAATCTATCATTTTAATATAGAATAATTTTTTTTTAAAGAATGTAATAATTCCACTTGATTTAAGTTGAAAACACAATAAAAAAAGCACCAGAAGAATGACTTCATACATGAAATAGATTAGTCCAGAGTATAGGCATGTTCAGTCAATTACATTTACAATGTCTCCCAACTGGGAGATGAAATACATCATGCCTTATTGTTGAATAATTCATGTCATTTTATGGTAACATGACACTGTTGTCTATTGCAAGACAACTGGTGCATGGTAATTAAAAAGTTATTATCACATCAACTAGTTATACATCCTCAGGATTAAAGTAGTCATTTAGACTGTTTATTTTGTAAACTTGGCAACAGTCATATGACTTGTATTTCAGTAATAGTAGAAGTTTGAGGTACCATATATACTCTGGTATAACTCGGATCCAACTGCAATTGACATAGACCATGATCTGCCATCACATAACACTCTGGCAGATCAGAATCTATGTTTCTTTTTCTCCTGATTAGTCCTAACAAGCAGCATAGACCCAGATCTACCATCACATAATACACCAGTAGGTCTGGGTCTATGTCTGTTCTGCATATTAGTTCTAACTGCATAGACCCAGATCTACCCTCACATAAGGCACCAGTAGATCAGGGTCGATGTCTGTCTGATTAGTATAGACCCAGATCTGCAATCTCATAATGCACCAGTAGATCAGGGTTTATGTCTGTTTGATTAGGTCTAACTACAAAGACCCAGATTTACAATCACATGAGGCACCAGTAGATCAGGGTCAATATCTGTCTGATTAGTATAGACCCAGATATGCAATCTCATGATGTACCAGTAGATCAGGGTTTTTGTCTGTTTGATTAGGTCAAACTACAAAGACCCAGATCTACAATCACATGAGGCACCAGTAAATCAGGGTCTATATCTGTCTGATTAGTTCTAACTGTATAGACCCAGATCTACAATCACATAATGCACATGTAGATCAGGGCCTGTATCTGTTCTGCTGATAATTTCTAACAGCATAGACCCAGAACTGCATCTACCATCACTTAAGGCACCAAGTAGATCAAGGTGTATGTGCTAAATTTCATTCTACTGATTAGTTCTAACAAACAGCATATACCCAGATCTACCATCACATAATGCACCAGTAGATCAGGGTCTATGGCTGTTCTACTTATTAGTCCTAACAAATAATATAAATCTAGATCTACCATCACATCTACTGATTATTCCTACCAAAAAGAGCATGGAATGACTACACAACGCATCAGTTGAGTATGATCCTTGTTTGTTCTACTGATTAGTCCCAACTGCATAGACCCAGATCTGCCATCACATAATGCACAAGTAGATCAGATTCTATGTTCTACTAATTAACCCTTCCAAACAGCATGTACCCATGATCTGATCAGCCATCACATAATGCACTGGTAGATAGGATCTGTGTTGTATTTTTACTGATTATTCCTAAAACTAGAAGTTTGTTGACCCAAATCTACATTGGCATATGTTGGTCTCTGCTTTTTGCATGTGTGTGTGTGTGATTTGGATTTTTAACGTAGGTTTAACAGTTTTTCAGTCATATTGCTACAATGTCTGCAGTGTGGCAGTTTATAGTGATATCTAGCACTGGGGCATCATGCTGCAAACACGTAGCATGTCCCACCCAGTTACATTATCCTGACACCAGGCCGACCAGTCCTAACACTAACCTCCTAATGTTGAGTGCCTAGCAAGGCAGCTGTTAATACCATTTTTGTAATTCTTTGGTATGACTCGGCCGGGATTCAAACCTACAACCTCCTGCATCTGAGGCAGATGCTCTAATCACTAGGCCACCAGAGTGGTCCTATGCTGTTTGCATTTGTTGGCTCTAGTTTATATGAAAGTATGTACAGTGGTCTTGTAGGTGGAGGTGACCATTGCAAAAGACAGTCTCAGGGAAGAAAAAAAGACCACCTTGGGCACAGACAAACAAAGCTAGTGGGTCAAGAACAGCACTGTCATTTGTTGGTACTTCACCCTTATCTGGGGGCCCCGAATGGCCGAGTGGTCTAAAGTGCTCACCGTTACGGATCATTCCCATCTTATCTCTGTCTATGTGGGTTCAAGTCTCTGGTTCAGCCAATGTGGGTATGCGAGAAAGCATGCCAGTAGCTTCTCGTGGGTTGGTGGTTCTTTCTGGGGTTTTCCCAGGTTCTTCCTCCACCATTTATACTGGCTGCCATGTATATATTTTGTGCTGAAAAATGGCGTAAAACACTATAAAAACAACAACATCACCCTTATCTTTTGATACCCATGTTCCTTACTACACATGAATTTTTCAGGGCCAGTTTTGAGGTCTACATTTGACCTCATTTCCAGTGGTCAGAACTCCGTATTGTCTAATTTGAGTGTAAAATAACAAAAAAAAAGACACAAAAAAAACATCTTTTGCTATGCTGACTTCAGGAGAGATATTACTATAAATGAGGTTAGCATGTGATTTAAAGAAACAAAGAAGCAGGGTGATCAGGACTTGAATATTGGGCGTGAAATGACTTTGCTTTTAAGCCAAAAATAAGATGAAATTAGCAAACTTAAGGAGATATGAGTGTAGAAAGTTAGGAATTTATATTGTTATAAAAGTCCCTTAAACTTCTGTTTTTTTGCATATTTTCATGTCAGATGATTAAAAATAACAATGAAATATTGCAACTTTTGATAAAAATATTAAAAGTTGTTGTATTTTCTAACCACATTTCTTATATGACATAAAATAACCATCTTTTAAGTTGCGTACAATAGAAAATCTGCAACAGTTTTTATAGTAAAAGTATTTTTTTCTTATATTTAAAATTATTAATTTTATTAGTAGTGGACCTGGATTCTAAAATCAAATTTTTCAGTTGTTTTTTCAAGAACCTTGAGTGAACTTCTGGCTGAAACAGCAGTTCAATTTCTGGCATTTATGATTACCAAATTGGCACCAAGACTGATTTCATTGCATAAAGCTTCTGCTTCTAACTTTCGACCTCTTTTAAGGGAAAGTTGACACAGAAGTCAACATTTGGGGTGGGGGGAATGTCATGAAATCAATTCAGAGTGAAGGGAACTTTGCTTCATGATTGTTTGGGGACAAATCATTGAATTTTTAGATAGGGCTTGGATGTTTTTTTTTGACCAGAATATTTTGTTTTCTTTCACCTCAAGAAATTTACATATCACTTTTCACACAAGTTATCTGTTAGTGTGGATTCAGAACAGTTGAATTATTTAAATGTCAATAATCTGTTCTTTGTAAATATATGTGTGGTAATATTGTGTACAGAAATTGAAAATTCAAAATTCGATATTATTTGTAAATATTCCCAACTCCATGGTCCCCGGGCCTCGTTCTGAAAACATTAGGGAAAAAAACCTGCTACCAATACCTTCCAAAATCTACCCATGTAAAAACGTAATTCTTTAGTCCAGTGAATTCTTATTACAGTATAATATGTATGTGTGTGTGTGATTTGGATTTTTAAAGTAGCTTTAACAATTTTTAAGTCATATCTCTATGATGTCTGCAGCATGGCAGTTTATAGTGATGTCTAGCACTGGGGCATCATGCCGCAGACATGTAGCATGATGTCCCACCCAGTCACATTATCCTGACACCAGGCCGACCAGACCTGACTCTAACTCTTAATGTTGAGCGCCAAGCGAGGCAGCTGTTTGTACCATTTTTATAAGTCTTTGGTATGACTCAGCCAGGGATTGAACCCACGACCTCTCACAGCCGAGGCGGATGCTCTAACCACTAGGCCAACGGAACGGTCTATAATATGTAGGTTCCAAAATAGAAAATTGATAGGAACAAATATTAAATTTAATATATATTAATCTTTATGAAGTATTCAGCTTTCGACGCAGAGAGCAATTATCTCTGTACCAGACATAACTATCACTAACTATCCCAGTAACTGATTTGATTATCCCTGTTACAGACATAACTCTCAGTAATAGACTCAAACTATACCTGTGACAGACATAACTACCCCTGTAACAGACATGACTGTCCCTGTAAAGACTTAACTATCCATGTTACAGACATGACTAGCCCAGTAACAGATGTGACTATCCATGTAAAGACTTGACTAGCCCTGTTACAGACATGACTATCCCTGTTAGAGACATGACAATCCCTGTTACACACATGATTATCCCTGTTACAGACATGACTATTTCCTTTCTACTTTGTTCTTTGCAACAAATTTGTAATTCTTTGGAATATTTCTTTACCAGGAATAAGTCAGTTGATAGTAGGTAAATATTTTGTTTCTAAAAAAATCAGTTTCCTATATAGACAGATATGTACAAGATAAGAAATGATTGATATAAAATTATAAGCAACATAACCTGTCTAGAGAGACCACCTGTATTGAGAGACCAGATTATTAATGCACAGATGTATTGATTATTGGTAATGTATATTAACATGACCAGCTATGAGATAATATAATTTTTGGGGGGCAGAATGATTGGACTCTCAGGACAGGTTCCATTGTATGAAATATAAATTTATATTTCAGACTTGTTTATTGCATTGAATACACATGTATGACAACAATAAGATAAGGACAATACCCTTGCTAAATAAGTCTTAATCTCTACAACAACATAATACAAAATGACTGGTAAAGAAAACATTGGTTATGTAATGTGACATGACTGTATTTTGAATGGTACTAATAAGCCCATTGAAGAAAATAGGTTACACTGTAGTCTGGAGAAAATAGGTTACACTGTAGTCTGGAGAAAATAGGTTACACTAAAGTCTGGAGAAAATACACTGTAGTCTGGAGAAAATAGGTTACACTGAAGTCTGGAGAAAATACACTGTAGTATGGAGGAAATAGGTTACACTGTAGTCTGGAGAAAATAGGTTACACTATAATCTGAATTAGAGTCCAAAACCTTCTTCAAACCTCAGTGGAAGTTAAAAGTTCAGGAACATGTCGACAGATCCTGGCTTCCATTACAGTATGAGAGTGCATGAGAAAAGTATTTTGAGCTGGCTAAAAATTTAGTCCCAAGGGATTGATGAAATGTATAAACAGACACATTTCTATTTCATACAGCTCCATACAAATTGACATAATACTTTGGAGAACTAACCAGAGACATAATCTGTTTTTTATTAGAACCAGTTTTCTTTTCAGTTTGAAAGCTAATCTTTGTATACTGGTATATAAGTATAGCGATTTGGAAATCTTATATAATAAAATAATTCTATCTCTGCTCTCAAAACATGGGAAAAATAGCTGCATCTGCATCTGTTCTTGTACGTGATGATAAGGATGCAAGAATGATCAGTCCATGATTTATAGAGACAAAGGAGATAAGTTATCTTTAATGTGAATGTCAGGAGGTTGGCTGGCAGTATTCACTGGTATGCATGTAACCCCACAATGTAGAGCTACAGAATTAAACCAGTTTTGTAATGGTCAACATCTTAGAAAACCCAGGAGTCAGATCACTGCTGAAGGGTACCTTAATGGGATTTTGTATAGAAAATAAATATTAGAACAAAATGTCAGTGAAATGTCAGTGCAGTTAATATTGTTAGTGCCACTGATGAAGCAACTGGATACTTGCTGTGGAACACAACAAATGGAGAGGGAAAATGTATATATATATATATATATATATATATATATATATATATATATATATATATATATATATATATATATATATGACTCTATGGTAACAAACTAAGTAGCAGAAAAAGTGAAAACCAACAAATTTTGCAAAACTTAACAAACAACTTAATTATCAAAGCTTTAAATGAAAATCTAATGAATTTTCATTATTGTGAAGTGACACCCAAAATAAATTCTGATAAAGTTCTGTTAAAGTCCAATGAAAAGTTCCATATAAATTTCACAACCAAAAATGTATTGGTCCACCAATAATCATGACAAGAGTGCTTCATCCAGTGTTTCTTTGAATAATTCACGACAGTTCCAGAGTAATATTAAAGTCCAAATAATAGCACATTCTATTTCCACTGAACAGTCCAAACAAATGTTTTTCCTCTCAAATAATACCTTAGTACAACATAAAACAGGTCTGCAGACTTACAACAGGAACACGAGAATGAGGATCATTTCAAAATTGGAATGAAACTGTTTGCTCAGTTCTCTCCTCATATACATCTTTATTACGGCTATATTTCACAATATACACACTGCTCTGGTGGCCAAGTGGTTAGAGTGCCTGCCTTGGATACGGAAGGTCATGGGTTCGAACCCCAGCCAAGTCATACCAAAGACTTACAAAAAAATGGTACTAGCAGCTGCCTCACTTGTTGCTCAGCATTAAGGGGTTAGTGTTAGGACTGGTTGGCCTGGTGTCAGGATAATGCGACTGGGTGGTACATCTAGCTATGTGTCTGTGGCCTGATGTCCCAGTGCTAAACATCACTATAACTGCCACACTGCAGACATCATAGCGATATGACTGAAAAATTGTTAAAGCTATGTTAAAAATCCAAAACACACACACACACACACACACACAGAGTATACCCCACCACATAACCAATCTTACTACTAAATTTGCCTTGAAATTGTCTATTCCTGTGACCTAGCCCAACCAGTGGGAAGTTAAAGAATTCTTCTAGAAATGCCAAACCCATCAGCCAGGGAAAACTTAACCCAAAGACATCATTAAGTCTCCCTCTTAAGAGGAGTATTAGTGATTGTCAACACATACATCAGCATCTATTTATTGATCCTTTGTAATTTTATGCTGTTAACAGACTCTGGTCACATAAGCAAAATCTAACTAAAGATATTCCGTACAGTTTACAACCATAAATAAAAATTACAAAACTTAAATAAAATCATGTACCAGAAGTTTTAACAAATACAAATATACAGGTCAGTATATATATATATATATATATATATATATATATATATATATATATATATATATATATATATATAAGAAGTTAAATTTTTTTATAGCTAGTGAAGCTTGAGTACTAAAGGCCCAGCTGCCTAAATAACACGTATATGTAAACAAGGTATGCAAAAGCTTGAGGCCCAGCTGCCTAGATAACATTTATATGTAGAACAAGGTATGCAAAAGCTTGAGGCCCAGCTGCCTAGATAACATTTATATGTAGAACAAGGTATGCAAAAGTTTGAGACCCAGCTGCCTAGATAACATTTATATGTAAACAAGGTATGCAAAAGCTTGAGGCCCAGCTGCCTAGATAGCATGTATATGTAAAATAAGGTATGCAAAAGCTTGAGGCCCAGCTGCCTAGATAACATGAATATGTAAAATAAGGTATGCAAAAGCTTGAGGCCCAGCTGCCTAGATAACATGTATATGTAAAATAAGGTATGCAAAAGCTTGAGCAGTACCAAAGGCCCAGCTGCCTAGATAATATCTTTAACACCCAAAACAAATAATGAAATGAGTGTATCAATAAATATTACTTGCAACTCGGGAGCATTTACATTTGCCAAAACTATACACAAGATACAATATGTCACATCTCTACAAGATCATGTTATTCCAGTCAGTACACACACTTGAGAAACAAGTTTCTTACAAGGTTGTATCTAGTAGACACTTAGATATAGCCAGTGCATTGATGATTTTTAGTGAATCTAGTCCCATAAAGTGTTGGATTGAAATAACAATTGTCAGATAAATGACATAACATAAACATAACATAGCCAATAATAAATTTTCTCTTTATTGACAGTTTACAGCATTAGTTCATTAATTGGATGCCAGTTAAATAAAATTAGACTTTATTGTTAATTGTAGAAAAATATTAAATGTGTTGGAACATGTCAATGGAATTGCAGAATATTGCATTTGGTTTGTTCCGATAAAATGGCAGATCATCAATACAGCTGTCTAATGAGAAGTTCATTCTTTTTTGTCAAAACACATTCATACCTTGATGTGATTAGCAAATTTCAGTCTGTAAGAATTTTTGGGTTATTCTGTCAATAAATGTTTAAGGGATATAAAAGTTTATCAGCTTAAGATTTGTGTTTACTTACCCCCAAAAATATTGTTTTGTAGTGGTTTATCCATCCTCACCATCAAGCTGATATTTGGTTTGTGGGTTTTAATGCCACTTTTCAGTGCATGATAGACTATACATGGTGGCCAGTATATTTTGTTTTGTAGGGTTTAATGCCACTTTTCAAAGCATGATAGGCTGGTTATACATGGTGGCCAGTATATTTGGTGGAGGAAGAAATCTAGGGAGGTCTCAGGCAATACCACTGACCTACAGAAACTTACTGGTAAGTTTTCTGTGAACACATACTCCTGTTGATCCAGCTTGCATACAGAGATCAATATCAAACTGAATGAAAGACCTTAAGAAATGTTGGAGTGTTATACAATATGTACTCACAAGACAAGTCCAATTACAAAACTGCATAGACCCAGATCTGCCATCATAATATGTACTGGCAGATCTGGTCTGTGCACTTTGTTAGGAGTAATCAGTAGAACAAACAAGATTGACCCTGATCTGCAGTCTCATATATAATGCATACTCCACTGTAAGCAGCATAGATATTGATCTAATATCATAATGTGCAAAAAGCCATAATCGCTGATACACTGGCAAATTACAAGATGGCAGATCAGGGTCTGCATTGTTATAGTAATTATTTTGAGCACAAGAAAGATAATTCCTGATAAACTAGCACATGAGAAGATGGCAGAGCAGGGTCTACACTCTTTGGTTTAGTAATTATTTTTAGCACAAAAGAACCCATAAACTTAAATATAGTGGCACACTAGAGATGCCAGAGTCAACACTGCTCTTGTAATTATTTTGAGCTTAAGAAACCCCAAAACCCCATGATACATTGGTACATTATAAGACCTCAGATATATCTCTACACTGTTATAGTAATGATTTTGAGGCGAAAAAAAACAGAGACCCTGATACATTCACACAGAAATGTCACTTAAGGGCCTACACTTTTATAGTAATTAAGCCCCCATCCCCTTCAAAATAAAAACACCCATATACACTAATAAATGGGTGCATTTTTAGATGTCAGGTCTGGATCAACACTGTTCAAGTAATTACTTTAAGGCAAAAAGTGCCACAAACCCAGATACTCTGGCACATTATAAGATGCCAGATAAGGATCTACATTGTGCCAGTAATTATTTTGAGGGGTGTGGGGTGGAAAAACAAAATAAACCCTGATACACTAGCACATTCAAGATGTCAGATCAGAGTCTACACTGTTGTAGTAATTATTTTTAGCCCCTAAAACCCCATGAGCCCCGATATACTGGTACATTTTAAGATGTTAGAACAGGGTGTAAATTGTTTGTTCTAGTAATTATTTGGAACCCAAACCCTCCAACCCCTAATAAACACTGTTACTACGACACGTTATGCAGTGTCAGGTCTGAGTCTACGCTGTTTGTTCAAGTAATTATTTGGAGCCAAAGAAACCATATAAACCCAGATAACACTGGTACGTTAAAAGATGTCAGATCAGGGTCTTGACTGTTTCTTCTGGAAGTTATTTTGAGCAAAAACAAAGTGTGAACCGTGATATGCTTGCACATGATATGTCAAAGGTATCTACACTGTTCTAATAATTAATTTGAGCCCCATCTAAAAAAAACCCCCATAAATCCTGATACACTGGCACATATAAGATGTCAGGTCAGGGTCTACACTGTTCTAATAGTGATTTTGAGCACAAAAACATAAACCCTTATATACTGGCACATTATAAGATATCAAATCAGGTTCTACATTGTTCTAGTAATTATGTGGAGCCAAAGAAATCCCATAAACCCTGATACAATGGCACATTATAGGATATGTGTGCTGTTTGGTGCACACTATAAATAGGTTGGCATGACAAACATTTCCTTATTAGAAAATCATAAAAAATGAGGATGTATGGCATATACATAAGAAGATAATAAAAGTGTAAAAGACTGGTTTTGTTCAAATAGGGAATTCAGATAATATGAAAGCTTTAAAAAAATACACCATTGCTCACATAATTTATTTCAGCTATACTGTTGATTCATGTATTTTGTCTACTTAACATGAGATTTTTATCAAAAGCATCTAAATGATGCTGAATTTATTACTGATAGGAATCAACACATTAAAGAAATGTTACTAATGAGTTTGTCTGAGGTATGCTTGAGAATTAATGGGGGGGGGTTTGTCATACAAATTGTATTCCTTGTTTTATTTGAAAACTTGTTATAGTATCCATATATAAAATAATAAGTTCAACCTAAACAGCAGCATACTAAGATTTGAACTGTCCCATCATAATGTCTCGATACTTTGACAGTTGGAACAAAGCATTTTTTGTGAATTTTATTCTTTATACAACTCAGTTCATTATGTTTTTTAACATTAAATTAAATTTGAAATAAATGCTTAAGATCTTTGAAGTCAGTAATGAACAAGCATATGAATGAAGCAATCTGATTGGCTGACCTTGTCACCACTCTGGAGGCCAGATTTGAAATAAAGGTTTGTATCATCAAGACCTCGATGGCCTCAACATTTAGTGAAATCCATGCATATTAGTGATGTAATATTGGATGTTATTGGCTGATCTTTGTACTACTCCAGAAGCCATATTCATGATTGGATTTTAATTGATCTTGCAATGTATGCTTATATTATCAAAATCAGGAACTGTCAATAGAGAGTAAGATCCATGCTTATTTATGAGGCGATCTTCCATGTGATTGGCTGAATTTATTATCACTCAGGAATCCATAATTCTGATTTGATCAAAATTTTAATTTGGGTTTATATCATCAAGGTCTTGGGCAACTACGAAAGCAAGTGGGATCCACACATTAATAAGTTAATCTTGCATCTGATTGGCTGACCTTGTTACCACTCTTGAAGACACATTTTTGATCAAATAGATCTATGATCATCAAGATCTAGATAGCTTCAGTTACGAATAAAAGAATGCATATTAATTATGCCTTTAATTTCAGAAATAGTATCAGGATGTGTGTGCGTTCATGTGTGTGTGTGTGAGATTTGGATTTTTAATGTAGCTTTAACAATTTTTCAGTCATATTGCTACGATGTCTGCAGTGATGCAGTTTATAGTGATGTCTAGCACTGGGGCATCATGCTGCAGACATGTAGCATGATGTCCCACCCAGTCACATTATCCTGACACCAGGCCGACTAGTCCTAACACTAACCCCTTAATGCTGAGTGCCAAGCGAGGCAGCTGTTAGTTCCATTTTTATAAGTCTTTGGTATGACTGCTAGGGTTCGAACCCACAACCTCCTGCATCCGAGGTGGATGCTCTAATCACTAGGCCACCGGAGCGGTATTATCAGGAAGTAATACAGTAGTTAAAGTCAGCATGATAGAAAGTTTGGTAAATTGTGTATATCAGATATGTTCTTAAAGTATCACACTTAGTTTGTTTATGTAGTATGTTTTCTTAGAGTACTACACTTAGATTGTTTATATAGGATGTTTTCTTTGAGTACCACACTTAAATTGTTTATATAGAATGTTTCTTTAGAGCACCACATAAGCCTGCTTAGTGAATGATATCAGGCTCACTTTGGTCTCTTGCTATTGAATAGCATCATTATGACTTCAATGGCATGAATAACACATTTCACTCATTGTGACTTCATTGGCAAGAATAACACATTTCAATGCCATGGCAACAGGTTTGAATAAATAACACCTTTTTTTGCCAAGAATAGCAAGAATTACATCATTTCACTGCCATAGCAACTAATTTTGAGGGAATAGCATCCTTTTCTGCCTAGAATAGAAAGAATTAAACATATTTCACTAGCATGGCAACTGTTTGTAATATGCCAGTGTGGAATTTTGAAAATTTCTGTTTTATATGTAAAATATGTAAATTACATTTGAATCGAATTAATTTTTTTATTCAGAGTTGATAATTTGAATGAGAGCTTTTAGAGCTTCTGTGGGAAATACAAGCTTTTAGTGAGCAGGTGCCCATAGAATACCGCTGCATCATGGCATGAGTGAGAGACAAGTTGTGTAAGCAGTGGTGAATAACCCTAGAAGGTTGGTTGAAGTGGCCATTTGAACGGGCAACATGCATGCATCCCAAATTGCATCGACAGTGCTTCATTGGTATGTAGCACTAGACAGAAGGGTATTAAAGTTAGAGACACAGGTTTCAAGTAATACTGAAAAACTATGGAAATTGTCTCACAGTTACCCACTTTTTGTACATGAGACGCATTTAACCAAATGTGCATCCATATTTTGTGTGTGTGTGTGTGTGTGTGATATAGATTTTTAACATAGCTTTAACAATTTTTCAGTCATATCGCTATGATGTCTGCAGTGTGACAGTTTATAGTGATGTCAAGCACTGGGGCATCATGCCACAGACATGTAGCATGATGTCCCACCCAGTCACATTATCCTGACCTGTCCTAACACTAACCTGTTAATGTTGAGTGCCAAGCAAGGCAGCTGTTAGTACCATTTTAAGAAGTCTTTGGTATGACTTGGCCAGGGTTCGAACCTGTGACCTCCTGCATCCGAGACAGTTGCTCTAATCTCAAGGCCACTGGAGCGGTCATCAATTTTGTAAGTTGAATGTAAAGAGATGATCCCTAAACACTGGGGGAGAGCCAGAGAAGTGATTTTGTAAAAATTTTGGCATTTAACACAATTTTAAGCACTGTATATTTGGCAGGAAGACCTCGGGAAGAACCACCAGCCCATGGAAAGCTACTGGCAAGCTTTCTCACATACCTACAGTGGTTGAGCCTAGACTGAAACCCATGTGCACTGAGGTGAGATGTGAGAGATCTATAAAGGTCAACACCTTAGACCACTCAGCCACCTGGAGCTCCTGAGAGCCAGAGAAACCAAATGGAGTGAATCTGTTATATGTAATGGGTGATAAGTGATTATTTTGTGGTGGCTATTACCTTTAAATTGTGGTTGTCAATGTCTAGAGGATGGTTGACCCCTGTGATATAGCCCAGAACAAACGAATATTAAAATATGAAATTAATGGATGGGATAAATAGAGATCTGAGCGGAGACATAGAATAGAACAACACACATGAGTCCCAGAAAATACAGAAGATAAACAAAACAAAATTGTACCAAGACCAATTATAGGGTACACTTCTACTAGAAAATAAATTAGAACAACATTCTCTAAATGCAATTAGTCCATTATAGCATGAAATCAAGTGAGCATTTCAAACTTTATTGTCTGGCATGTCTGTATGTTGCAAGTCACTCTCCAGATTCAACACAGCTAGTAGGTTGGGGTCAGCTTGTTCCCTATGGCTTCCTCACATGTTGCCACCTATAATGGCCCCTCATATCCAGCCTCTCATGGGTCTTTCACTGTTATTCTTGTCATTTATCTTATGTTCAGCCATGGAAACTATTTCCTTTTAAAAATAAGATAAATGCAGACCAACTTTCTGTTTGGTCTCTACTTCCTGAACAGAATACACTTCCTGCTCAAATTACACATCAGAATACCATATCAATTTCACAACAGACACTTAACTGCAAATATGGTTTCAGGACACAACCTTGCATTCCATACCATATTTGTTTACAAACTATTTCTTTCCATAGACATTAACATAGAACAGGAATCTTAAGGTATTTCTCCAATCAGGGTTCCCACACTACCGGGAAATTGGGAAAAAGTCGGGAGAAATGAAAATTTTTTTCCCGACCATGAAAAGTTCTTGAATTTTTTAAATGTTGATGAAAGTTGGGAAAAACCCGGGGATTTTCCACCATCAATTGATGCCCAAAACAGTTAGGTAATTGAGTCATAACTGAACTGATCCTGAGTTAAATTTATTGAGTTCTGACCAGAATATTTGGAGGTTGCAGTATGGATCTTTTGCCGTACACATGTGTTGAGTCAATCCGAAGAATCTGTGCATTAGATTCGTCTAGCAGATTTTTTCCACAGACTGCTCGATATCCTAATGTTTCTTTACTTGGAAAGTATGAAAACCAGTCTAGCATCACAAGAGGCACACATGGCGGCAGTAAAGCTTAGCCGCTTACCAGATGGCCTGTGTTAAATTCTTTGTTAAATCGAGTGATACCTGCATGAAATCAATATGAAAATTATTTATTTTCTCAGGAATTGAGAGTATTAAAATCCTTATGTCCCTAATCTGCTGAAAGACAAGACAAAATTACGGCGTTCATGAAATTTGACCTGGTACTCGGGTTTGCATTGCTAGTCGCACGAGTACACAAATCTCACAACCACGGGTTTGCATTGCTAGTCGCACGAGTACACAAATCTCACAACCCACATTTTCAAATGTTATAGAAAAAAATAAAATATTAAATAAAAGTTGTATACTGGTTGTAATAAAAACAAAGAACACAAAATTCTTTACATTTATTCCGTGAACAACTACTGGGATTTTGTTGTATCATATGATTGATGAATGTGATTGGTGATCACATGATAGGTTGATGAATCTTACTGGCCAGATTGCTGAGACAGCGACAGGTTTCTTGTTGTTCTCGAAATAAATATGTTGAGAATTATATGTTCTTTATGGTTTTTACAAAAGGTATCTGACTTTCATTTAATATAATTTAATTTTTGTACAACAGCATTAAAATGGAGTGTGTTGTTGATATCACGTGACTATTGGACTTCCAATGTAGTTGTTTGAGATTTGTGAAGTCATGTGACTAGTAATGCAAATGGCGAGCACAGGGTCAGGTTTCATCTATGCTGTAGTTGAGTCTGGTCTATCAGTTGATTAAAGACATAAAGAATATAGGACTTGCCATTTTTGAGAAAATAAATCATTTTCCTATCGATTTCATGCAGGTATAACGTCATTTAAATTTGCTAGGCCTGCTGGAAAGCGACTACCATATGCTGCTACTGCACGGTAGCAGAAAATTCTAAATTTTCAATATGCAATTGCTCTGACCCCAACCTAAATGTCCAAATGTGAAAAATGGGGTGGAATATTTTAAGGAAACCCGGTCTAGAAAACAGACTGCTATTCATTTTAAGCCAAATTTATTGTCCAAAAATCTCGAATCTCTGAGCTGAACTTTGGTGTGAAACTATTACACATTGAGATGTAGCTTGAAACATTGGTTTCAGATCTTGAATAGAAAGCAGGAGAAATGAGAAATTGTCATCCCTTGTTTTATATTTTAAAAAATGATAGGAGCCCCTGTATCAATACAGGTTTGGGGACTGGTTTATCGAATCACAGGAAGACCAGTTGATTTTACAGAAAAATCAGTCCTTGTTTGTACAGCAGTGTATAATTTTGAAGGTCTTTTGTCAAAATTTAAATCGACCCTTTTGTAAATTTTTTAATAATGGATTTTTAATTAAATTGTCTTAAGGAGTGTAGGTCATTTGAAAAATCTTGTTTGGGATTTTATTGATACACGTAAATTCAGGATTAAACTTTTTTGTTACAAGATAAGATTCTAATGCTCTGCTTTTACTGTTTTGTTTGGGGTTTTTTGCATACTGTGATAGGAAATGTTTTGTTCGTATAACGTGCATATATATTACTATAGAATTCTTTAGAATTAAAGGTTTGAAAGGAAATGTTACGTGTAGGCTTGTACAAATGTAACAGAAGAAAAGAGTGAAGTCAACAAGCTTTGTATATTTTAACAAAATAATTTATTTCCCTAGAAAACAATGTAAAAATTGGTAAATAGGACTTACAGTTTGTGAATATAATCCAAAATTTGATCCTAAGAATGAAAACACAAGTCCTATCACTAAATAGTTCTATTAGAATCCAGGTTCGAATCTCGACGACGTACAAATATGGAAGGCGATGACGTCAGATGTGGTCCAATGTACGAATATCAACAATTCCTCAATTGAATCACAGTTTTGTTTCCGAATAATTCCAGAATAAATTTCCATGAATATCTTTCAGAATTTTTTATAAGAAAGTCAACTTGTTGAGTTTCCAGGAGAATAAATTATTAAATCCAAAAATCAGATGAAAAACAAACAATCTGGCAACAAATAAAAATAACACCTTGTTCCTTCAAGATGTTAAAATGACTGTGACAGAAAAATATTAAGAATGCGTATTTAAACCCCAAAAACATAATTTCAGGTCTCACGAGATGGGTCATGTGGTCTCTTACTACAAGAGATCTATCATGTACTCCATTGTAGCCCCACTTAAGAACCAATAATAAATAAACGTTGTTTACACATTGTGATCACACAATCAAAGAATGGCCTTGATACTGACCAATCATTTTAACTGCCTGTTTACGTTCTTGCCAACCCAAGACGAACTAGGTTAACTAAAAAAAATTCTCATGTAACGCGTTTTACGTCTTAAACAATATTTACTAAAAGAAAAAATCGAATTACTGAAAAAGAATTTCGAATCCTTTCAATAATCATTACAATAAAATGTAATAAAATAAAAATAAAATAAAAAGAATTTCAAAACTGACACACAAACAATTTAATTACATATATGTAACAGGAAACAAAACTAGTTTATGTTCATTATGTTGTTTCCACATAGCAAAATAATGCAGGTCAGCAAAGTAAAGTCAGAAATTGTATTCTGTACATTGAAATGACTTTACATGCCAAATTATAGGAATGTAGTCAAACTTGTTTCATGTGATACGTTTTTGGTTTTGTACATGATCATCTTGTCTGACTTACATGCTTTGGAGAGTCTTGAAAGAGAAGCATCTTTAGATTTAGAAAATGAATATGATCTGAAATGTATTTTAATTCCATTCACTAATGGTCATATGTGAACCTTGAGAAAATTAATTTCATCCTGGAAATAACCTGGAAATTTATCTTTAGAAAAGCGTGGGAACCATGTCCAATAGATTTAGTTACCATTACTAATGGATCAGTAGTTTAGTTTGCTCTCTCATAAATGACAATTAAGTTCCTGCATTGTGAACTATTAATCACTACCTTGACTAATGTTGGATACATGCACACATACCTCTGACAATAAATAGCCATATATCCTTCCATGCTGCTGTAATGTGAATACAGCTGATTCATAGGTTAAAAGAATTCACACATTAGTTATACAAATTGGTCAAACGAAATTCACTTGTTGTTACTACATTATTTGCTTACTAACAATTCATTGGCATAAACATCCTACAAACCTAATAATTGTCAATTCTAAGCTTGATTTATATTGCATTTAAACAAATAAATTCAAACAATTATCATAAGACTCATATCCATGAAAAATAATATATGAAATTAAGACACTGTACCTTGCTTCAAGATTCACTTTCTTTTCCCTTTAGGAGATTCATCTTTTTACGTCCCCTGTCTGTCTCCCAGAGACTTCCAACTACATGTCCATTGGTCTATCATTATGAGGGAGCATGCCCTTACATCGCCTGGAGCAAAGGTCCTTTTTTGTCTCCCACAAAAACATAGACTAGTTTTACAGTGTAAGACATATAAAATACAAGACTTTTCCTGGGAAATGCACCCCAGATGATTAACTTGCCCAATCAGAATTTGAGTTTGTTTTACTGCCATTATCAACACATGCCTCTCCAGAGTTTGAAAATTTTACATTTTATCCGAATCAGGTTTGTTTAGTTGCTGTAATCAACACTTGCCCCTCCAGAGCTGGAAAATTTTACATTTCATTTTTGTCTTAATAAACCAGTCTCTGCAAAGTTATAATTCGTGACAAATATTCCAGGAAATATGAATGCTGTTTCTGCAACATCTCAACTCTTGGCATTTCAATAAAAAAACAAAAAAACAAGCTTTACCTGTTAACCAGTTTCGCCTGACACAGATATCAAATGGAACCGCATAAGAATCAATGAAGTTTGTACCAGATGTATTAAAGTATAGGCATTCTGAAGAGTGCCATGGATTTAATTCCATGCAAAATAACATACAATTATTGAATATTGATAGGTTTCACAATGACACTGGCAAAATTCACAGACATCTGCAAAATTCACAGTTACAATTATATTGAAACTCATGCAAGTGTAGGAACCAGAAAAACTAGTGAATCAATCCTGGACTCTAGACATGCATAGCAATGTGTTATAAAGGACATGAAAATATTTGAAAGGGTTGACATTTTGATGAGGATGTTGATGGGGGTTTGCAGTTGTGACCATTTCAAAATTTTCATCTGGAATTGGAGGCATTTGTTTAATCTCATCTGAATGCATCTTTTATTGGTCTCTGCAGTCGTAATTATAAATGAATTTAAACTTGCTAATTACCTAAGCAGTGTACACTATTTGCAGAAGGGCCATAGAAATATATTCAGGGTCTAGACTGGTCTTCCAGTTGTTTCACTTATCCATCATACAAAAGTCTACTGAATGTACATCAAAGAGTCTGCATGCAGCCTGCAGGCCCATTACCAGTTTTTACATGATAAGGAAGGGCTGAGAATGTAATTGAAATAACCCAGCAATCTCACAGCATTCTCGCAGCAGGGACATTTTAAAAAATTCTTAGCAGCTTTTTGTGATGCCATCAGAGTTTATGATCTAGAACCAGCATTATTTCTCGACACTAATCTATGGCCAAGTAGACTGTTATGAAATTTAAGTTATCTTTCAGTCATTAATCATATCAGGCTATGATCAGTTATCAATTATCAACACTCCATCACACTTAGCTACAGTAATATCCACTCCTGCCATTAGTACAGTACACTCCCTTTCCCAGTTGACCCTTCAGACAGAGGCATTTGGATCACCACCAAATGACCAAAATGGCCCTTTTAACAGTAGTTTGGTGGTAAGAGGAAAGTAAGATTTTGCATTCCCCCGTTTTGCATATGTGTTACCAGTCAGTTCAAAGTGGAACTTGTTGAAAGTATCATTGCCTTTAGAATGATTTTATTGAATTGGTAAAATAAATTTTCATACACAATTTCTTGCAGACATCCAGCTGTGGAAGGTGAAATAAATTAAAGGCATTTTATATTTATAAATTGAGAATATTTATATTTTAAGAATGCCTGAATGTTCAGAAGACATGATTTTTTTTTGTTTAAAAAAGGGGTTACAGTACATTGAATACCAAGAATTGTCATTGTTGACTGAACTTACATATGCTTTGATATGATAATTTTACAAATTATCATTAAATATGACTTTGTGATGTAAATTTCAGTTATTTCTTCATTATGTGATTGTATTATGAAATACGATATAACAGTAATATCATCAATGACTCAAAGGGATTTATAATTGGTGCTTTTGAGACTGAATACTGTATTGAACCAGTAAAAACTTGTATTAATGACATTATTGAAAGACTGTTTTTAGTTGCCCATTTTCACAGTTAACTTTTGGAGTTTTTGTATAATACCTGATAAAGCTATGAACATTTGAACCATTTTATATTTCTGTAATTATTTCTCCCTTGGATCTATAGTCTCATTTAAACAGACTTACTTGAACCTTACTGAGACTGATTGCCTGTCTTGAGTCTCATTTAAACAGACTCCCTTGGCTCTTACTGAAACTGCCTGCCTGTCTATAGTCTCATTTAAATAGATTCCCTTGAATCTTAATGAGACTGACTGCCTGTCTTGAGTCTCATTTAAACAGACTCCCTTGGCTCTTACTGAAACTGCCTGCCTGTCTATAGTCTCATTTAAATAGATTCCCTTGAATCTTAATGAGACTGACTGCCTGTCTTGAGTCTCATTTAAACAGACTCCCTTAGATCTTACTGAAACTGCCTGCCTGTCTGTAGTCATATTTGAAGAGACTCACTTTGAACCTTACTGAGACTGACTACATGTCTTTAATTTCATTTTAACAGATTCCCTTGAATGTTACTGAGATTGACTGCCTGTCTTGAGTCTCATTTAAACAGACTCTCACATGACTTGAAGAGATCTATGCCTAGCAGAAATCTGATAAAAGTCTATAAAATCAATTTTTACCAGTAGGTGTCACTTAATTCTTATTTCTTTCTGTTTTCCTTTTGTCAGAAAAGCATACTATTTATACTGTCAGATCTGTGTCATTTGTGCATAAGCAGTTAATGTCGTTATTTATTTATAATGTACATTAGACTATGTACAATGTATTGACACAAAAGTGGGCAGTATATGCCCTTTATGTATTCAATGTGTTAATGTCGCTCTCAGATCATTTGCAAGATTTTCATGCAAAAGCAGAAACATGTATTTCCTATAAATATTTTTTTTTAATGTGGTTGTTTCAAAACATAAACAAAAGTTTTTAAAAATTGTGCATTTATTTAAGATTTTATTTTGAACACAAAGGAAACTTTCAAACAATCAGCAACTTGTTTTTGGCAAGTCTCATTTTGAGCATTACGACCTTTTGTATAGACCCTCATAGTGAAGATCTCACAATAATGCAAGAGGTCTGGCTCCATGGAACTGGCCTGCTGCAACATCGCTGAATGGCTTTCAAAAGGATTTAAGATGACTAAACCTGCCATTTTCTACATGCATATTATATGTGCAGTTATTACAATGGCTGGCCATTTTTCGAGAATGTGTTTTGCGCATAAGTATTTTTTCATTATTATTTCTGTCATTTCAGATTGTTTTCAACCGCACTGTCACTCTGAAGGAAGATCCAGGAAAGAACTAAAAGATAAAAGGAAGACAGAATCATAGAAAGGATGAGCAGCCCACTTTTAGCCTGTAATAAAGGATTTGCCATTTACATGTTTTGGTTCAGAGACTGTTTTCCAGTGAAACCATAATTCATTGAAAATTTAAATCCTGTATTGTATCTTATTTTTAACATTTTGTCTATTGCTGACTTTATGAGTATTTCTTTGAATGTATTTGTATGATTATATTAAACCTGGCCTGAATTTTACTAGCAAAACCTGTCTAAACTCAAACATTCAGATTGGGAGAAATTTAGGTTGGCTTAGATTGGAGCACTCAAAAGTCCAGGCTCGATATACAAGCTGGAGGAATTGATGGTTGATGTTGACCAGCCAGTGCATTCAGATGTTTATTCTAATTTCACAGTTGTAGAAAATGTAGTGTGCATACAGTATCCGAAAAGTGGATGTTTTGTGCTGTGAAATATCTAAATATTTGACTCTAAAGATACAATCTATGCATGAATAGAAATTTGAAAAAGAAAAAGATTTTCACACTATATCAGTAATTGGTATGGAAACAAGAACATGCTAAATAATGTAATTATCTTTTATTGCTCAATGTACTGTTGAAAGGTCAACTTACAGAGCTGCACATTTTTCAATAAGTTTGCAATTTTTCTTTAAAAAAGTTACCATAATTGTTTTTTTTATTTTCTTTATTTCTATACAACTTGTATCTAATTTCATAAAAGTTAAATTTAAAATTAAGACTCCTTCAAAATGTTTGAATATTTGGTTGGAAAGTAGAATTGTGTAATATTTTATTTTCCTCAACAGTAAATAATAAGTAACACAGTTTTCTACAAATTTATGTTTTTGATATTATTTTCATGTACTTTTTTCATTAAGCACATTTTTGTCCCCATTGGTTTGGTTTGGTAGGTTTAATGCCATTTGTAACACATGATAGGCTATACATGGTAGCCATGATACCATTCATATCAGAACACCTTGCACTTAGAATGATTGCATGTAACAAATTTAATTTTAGTTTTAGCTGATCATTTTATGCAGTTTTAAAATGGATTTGAAGCTATCGTTGGTGATTTTCACCTGTTAGGCTCAATTTGCACTAACTTAAATTTTAGTTTAAAGGAGGAAGCTCCAGCAAAAAACAGTTAAATCAGCACCAGAATTTCATGTCAAGAAACATTTATTTCAGATTGGTAAGCAAAGGAAATAATTAGGTTTATGAAGTGTATACATCTTATCATATGTACATGTACTTGTTTATAAGACAAGTCAAGCTGCAAACTGTGCAATTTGTTAGGAGTAATCAGTAGAACATACAAGATAGACCCAGATCTGCAGGCTCATTATGCTATGCAGTTTGACTCAGTCTATAAGCGAGTATATATGGTACATAAATTATTATGGTAAAGTTACAGATAACTCTACCATGTATACTCCTCTGGAAGTACAGCCACATTTTCATCAAGTTCCAACCTTTATAGATGCCATATATTGTGAAATTGTGCCATTTGAGTGTCTCTTCCATGGAAAGACACCACTTTAATACAGTATAATTTTCAGATAAATAAATATTTGTGATTCAGTTGTTTTCTATATTGGATTGCATAAAAAGTAAATATCAGACATCTGAATTTTTGCTTTGGAGTACTGTATAATCTATGCATAATAGATTATATAAGAATAATTTAATTTTTAATCTGGAGTAAGAAAATACAAATAATATCTCATTAAACCACCCAATAATGTTGTAGTTTTTGTCAATTCAGCTCTTGTTACATATTTTGTGTCCATAGTGAAAAATGTATTATGCAATGTATGATGAGATCTTTTTAATAAAGTAAGGTACTTACCATATGTACTCACATATAATTTGAGTCCAGTGGCAAACTGCACAGACCAGTATATGGGTCGGCACAGTTTTTCAGGAGTAATCACTAAAACAAACAACACAGACCTTTATCTCCTGGTGCATTGTGTGAGAACAGGTCAGGGTCTATGTTGTTTGCAGTTTGATTACAAGCAAGCACATAAAGTAATGGTTAGTTTGCTGTCTTGATTTGGTGGCATATGATGCACCATTATAGCAAGGCATCTGTTCACATTTTATGAAGGACATGAAGATAAAAGCATGGAAATTGACCTACTAGCATATCATCTACTTAAAAAAAACAGCAGCTACTTTGTTATTTTCAAACTGAATATTATCTCAGCATTTGCAAATTTTGTTAATTGCTCAAGAGTCAATATGCATCTAAATTCCTTTTGATCCTTCTCTAGAGGATAAAAGCAGGAGGACTGCATTATTAAAATTAGGAAAATCAATTTGAAAATTAACTCTGATGTTTGTTTTGCCATTATGTTAGATTTCATCGATATATTAAATATTCATACATTGTTTTGAATCAATATGGAAATGGGTCTGGCAATATGAATATCACATTAGGAGTCATTTCCTTGGGTAAACAGGTACATTTTGAGCTGTATATTGGCTGTATGCACATGGAGACTCATTTATCTTATCTTTCTTCCTGTCTTTTAACCGGTGTATTATTATAAGGAACTTAAGAGGACAAGTATGAAATTCCTAACAAGAAAGTAGTAGTTTTCCAGATTGTTGAAAAAGAGACAATAACATATGCCGTCTGTATCCATTTTCCCTGTATGTTTCTAAAGCAAAAGGATGAATCATAGAACTTATTTTGGAAGCAACATAAACGAGAAAGGAGGGATTCCATTATAAACCATGGCAAGATTAGGTCAAATCCCTAGTGTTAATTTATATACTTTATTTTGTAAACCTGTAAAAGTTCATACTTATCAGTGCAACACTGATAAGATTGGCCAAGAGCTTGCCATAATAAAATGTGAGCCCTGGGATACAGTAAAGTTGGAACATCCTTAATTATTTTTAAAAAATAGTTCTTTTCATGCCCTTTGAAAAGTTCAGACACAAAATTGTGATGATTTTTTAAGTTTTGGGACACTCAACTTTTTTTTCACATGTCACTTAGTGTATTCTGTCAATTATAGTGTTAAAAATTCCTGCTTCCTGGTTGTTAAAGGATTACTCCTATTACTTAGTATATATGATTGATATAAATTAGGCTGATATAAATTGTTTGAGAAATCATTAAAGATCTTTAGTTCTGATCTGTTATTTTCTTTTTTCTATTTTAAATATGTATGATTTTGTTAGACATTGTCAAGCATTTTGCATTATAACAATTCCCAGAGAATAAACTGTAACTTCTGCCCTTTCTGTGCACTAGACCAGTTTCCTGTTATTACTTCATGCATTATTACATTAAAATTGTTGCCAGTCATGACTCACCAGTAATATATTTAAAATTGTTGCCAGTCTTGACTCACCACAAATTACAAGATTTAAAATTGTTGCAAGTTGTTCTGCTTTGAAAGTTTAAATACCTAAATTATTTAAACTCGATCCTGATACAACAGGAATAGTTCCAGGGTATGATTCATCACATGCTGTGAACAACCTTTGTTTGCATCATGACATCAATACTTTTACATGAAAAAATGTTAACGTGAGCTAAGTGTAGATCAGCTTCTTGGTTTCCAATCGCATGTACCACTGCACTGAACTTAATGCCTACAACAAATTTTTTTTCACATATGTCAAAGAAGTAATGCTTTGAAAATATTTTAAATACATGTAATAGATAAGCATTTGTTTATTTTGATGTGAGAGAGTTTTAGTTGGTTGAATTATTGTTCTGCAGCAAAGAGCATAGTGCCACCAGACAAAATCCAATAATGAACTATTTATAGGGTATAAAAACATAATTAGTTTCGATTGCTGTCATAACAAAAAAAAAAAACAAAAAAAAAAAACCATCAGCTAACAAATCTAACAAATTTTAATGAAAACAGTGCACCAAAACAACCAGCTTGCCGAATTAACAGTTGAAGGAATTGTATGTTGAAATAATGTGTCAGTTAGAAAAAAACGAAATCAAAATGGGTTCATAACAGTCAAGTCAGACCTTTTTTCAGCATTTAAATTGTATTAAGTCTTGGGTGAAGATATGATGAGTATATAAATATATGACAGTTATGTGCTTAATATATTTTCTAAACACTAATTGATCATTCATGACTTTTTGCAAGTCACACCACGTTGTAGGATTGCTTATATCAATAAAAAATAAACATAATGGCCAATAAAGTTAACAAAATAGCAATGGAAGTATGGCTAAGATGCAGTCTGGAAGAATGAGGTATCATACAAAATAAATTCAGATCATGATGTTTTTCAAAATAAACAAGGATATAGGTGACACAAAGCATGATTTGCATTTAATACTGGAGGCCAGTATGAAGTCTTGCATAACCACAAAGCTGTGGATGAAAGAAAACATCTTAAATTACCAATATTTTAATTTTCAGAAAATATGCACACAAAATAGCAATGCGAAAACAAAAAAGTGAAAGTTACCAATATGCGACCATAAAAGAGGACAAAGTCATTGAGGACAGAATGCTGTGACCTATATCTTTAATCAACAAAACCACCATTATCATACTAAAGTGGTAGACATGATTGTTTATTTTGACAGTGATCTGTATTAGTGCTCCTCTGGTAAACAAAGCAACCTAAAGTTTTTAGTCAAGCCTATATTATTGATTGTGGCTATAATGTGCTACTGCAGAAATAGATTTACCACTAGACTGTATTTACTGTGGCAGAGAATATTTTATGCTGTAAGAGAATATAATTTATACTGGCAAAAAATGTATTATACTAACTGCAGCAGAAAATATTTGTATTAATTACCAAATTATATATCAATGGCAAACAAATTCACAGATTGGTGCATATAGTATTTTGAAAGATTTTGAGTCTGATTTTGGGATTAATCTTCCAGATCAGTGTATTGTGCGCAACATTACAGAAAAGTTATATCATTGTTTAATTTGAATGCATCATACAGATTTGTCAGAGGGGCCCAGCTGATGTTAAATAACTTTACAAAGACATATCCGTAGCATATTGATAAATTAATCAACTTGGGAATTATCTCAACTTATGAATTAAAAGTGATGTAAACTTGGTGAATATTATCCGAAAAAAACTGAAAAGTCATTTAATATTGTGAAAGAATAAATAAAGTTGCTAACATTGAGTGCAGATAATGAAACAAATAAATAATGCAATGATGATAAAACAGCGAATATAGTAGCAGTATCGAGGATCACGAAGAAAAATCAATTAGATGTTTTTTAGTATTAATATAATGATGGCATCCACACCCATCAGCTTTCAGAAGTGTTACAATATACCATACAACAAAGGAGAAGTGGAGCAGTGCAAGCACTGGAAAATCTCAGAAGCTGTTACCAAAAACTATGAAGCAATAGCTATTGAGGAAATTTACAAATTCTCCAAGACATTTGATGTTACTGGATACAAAGTCGAGTGGTATACGAGTTGGTATAATACTCGGCAATGGATCATTTGAGCTAATTTGGGTTGACACAGTGTTAAAAGATACTTTATTCAACTTTCAAAGGGAATTTTATAATGCCAAAAAAATGAGCCCGTTTGTTTTTAAAAGCCTGATTTACAATAAGAATTACTATGAAGCCAATATTTAGGTTCTGTGAAATTCTAATGTGCAAGTTGAATATTGACCTCCATATCCATGTACCATGCTATGCAGAAGAAGCGATACAACAGCAGCAACTGGAAAACGAATGTTGTTCCAGAGAGTTTTGTTAATGCAGCAGTGACATCACCACTGACTTTTTTTTAGACCCTGAGCATGTTCCCGCAAACTTGAACGTCTTTGCTCTACATCGAATACAGTTCCAGTGATCGCATTTCTGTTATTACATATTTGAACTCGAGTTGAACTTGAGGTAAGAGTTTTCATGAGACATTGCTCACAATACGAAAACCTCATTGTATTATATACAACTGTTGTATTGCCATTTAATATCGCAACATGAAAAAGAAAATTCTTTGATGCTTTTAAAAAGGAAAATCTCCTCTGTCAACGCCATCAATTTCTCTGCGCTACCCATGCAGTGACTAAACCACTCAACCACGTTGACATATTTTCCAAAGTGAGTTCGTGCATTGATCTTTGGCTTGGCTGGATCAAGAAAAACTCAGCTGTTGTTGATTATGAATTTGAGATGGTTGACATGGGATCGATTGTATGTACGTGATTGCACCGTCGGCTGATGATCCGGCATGAAATAATGTACTCAGAGATTTTATGGTAGCACTTCAGTCGTCACCAAGAAGTAAATCATCCACAGTTGACTTCTTTTCCACAATATATGAAGTTCCTACCATTGACGATCTTGATTTAAGTGAAAATAATGTGTACAACGATGTGATGCTTGAATACCAAGTCAATCTGGCCAGAATATGTTGCTGAGGTTGACACAATCAATTTATTTGACTCGTCACTCGTTAAAGATTATCAGACCATCCAAGAATCTCAGACCATGACATGATAATTCTAGATGCAGACATATGCCAAATTTATAATGAGACCAAATCCAGGAACGTTTTCATTCATTTTAAAGAAAAATGGACTCGGATAAAAATCAGGACAAAAGTAAAATCCTTAAACAACTCAATTGTACAGAATTTTGTGGACTCGGACGATGTGGAATGCATTCAGGAAAGTAATTAACATCCTAAACAGAATGGTACCATCTCTTATGACGTTTGTATGATTTAATCTGCCCTGGATGAATACAGACCCGATGAGAAATATAAAAAGGAAATAACATCCGTATAACAAGGTAAAGCGAACCAAAAATCAAAAGATTGGCACTAATACTGGGAGAGTAAGAAAATCATACTGAATGAGCTCTGGAAGACAGAATGGAACTACATTGAAACATCTTGAAGAATAGTTTGAACAAAAAACAATAAGCCATTTTGGAAAATCCAGAAAACTAGATAATATAGGAATAACACCAATCAAACTACAAGGAATTCTTTACACTGACAGCAAGATCAAGGCTGGAATCTTAAACCAACAGTTCCAATCAGTCTTCATGAGGAAAACATCATATAAGACATATCTTATACCTAGGTAATACGCACCCGACTATATATAGACCATCTTCAAATCATGGCAATGCAAGATTGTTGTCTGGTATTCAGGTGAGCAAAGCTAGTGAACATGATGGAATCAGTAACAGAAACCTGAAAAATTGTTCGACTGTATTGACACAAGCACCTGCTCTCATTTTGCCTCGGAAAAACGCAACAAATGAGACATAAAAATTGGAGATGTCCTTTAAATATAAAGTCTAATGTATGCAATGAAACTTCTGCAACTGTTGGTCTGTGACGTCTTTCTGAACAAGTATAGTCTAATACAGCACCGTTATCGGCGTCGACCAATATTTTATAGGATGACTATCGGATGGTAACGGTTCGGATAGAAATACACCAAATAACGGTTTACGTGAAAAAAGTCAGGGATTTGATTCAAGTCATTGTGGGTAGTTCCTACGTAAGATTATGGATATAGGTGGTAATAGTTTGTATTACTGAAGAGGTTGAAACAGTAACAGTGTAACATTGTACCCAAGGCCGTGTTAAGGTTGTACAAGGCACTGTGGCAATTTCGAAAAGAAGCCCACCTCCCATACCAATTTCACAGCGTTGCGCACCTTCACCGTTGGGGGTGGGGTGGGGAGGGGCGGGCTGGAGCAGATGTTCCATTTGCTCGGCCTTAAATCTGTCCTTGATTGTACCAATATTACCCACAATGAGTTGAAGAAACAAAACAACGGATCAAGTATACGGCAGACATACGAATAGCTTTAAGTAAATTATGTACGCAGTGGCAGTGAGAATAGGAGAATAGTCTTTTCGGCTAAAGTTAGCAGCAGCCATGTGCGATTATTCTCGGCTTTTAGTTAATCTCTTATTTTTCAGTTAATGTACGCAATTATTCAATACAGATTGTCCAGTATGATTTTTATTCTTTCTTTTTATCAAGTATGGTAGTGACGTTTGTTTTTGCTGTTATTGTTTTGTTATTGTGATGGGATAGGGTTGGGGGAGGGGAGAGGGTCTTCAAAGTTCGTGATTTCCCAAGCGAAACTGTTTTCTTCATTTATTTCAACGACCTCGTGAACTGAATATGTATTCATAAGTTTACACATTGTAGCGCAATTCAGTAACACTTTGCAAAACGATAGAATAATTGATGTGTATTAAGCAACAAATTGTCACCATACAGCTCTTTTGGAAGCATGCTGAAACACCACACACACACCAGCCAGTGTTGGAAATCGCGCTCCAGATTGTGAGAACAAATTCCATCATGAGCTGCCTTTCTTGGAGACAAACACCAGACAGACACTGAATCAAATTCAGCTAACTGAAAGCGAGATTATAGACATAATTACCACATAAAAAAAAAAAAAAAAAAAAAAAAAAAAAAAAATGATATTAGTAGCATCATATTTAAGAAAACGAAATTTTCACTTAGCAAACCAGTATCATTACTTATTAATAAACCATTAAATTCACGAAAATTTCCAAATCAATTTGGTGCCAATTTAAGTCAGAAGCTTGAACATACGTTATCAACACAATATGGCTAAAATTTATTTAACTTACATTCGCCCATTTCTGGAATATGCATCGAAATATAGTTTTCCCTTACTAACTGGGATTGTGGAAAATTTTAATAATTACAGCTTGTAGCAGCCAGAATATTTTCTGGACTACCAAACCTTTTCTGCAGATAAGCACTTTATTTTGACTCTAGATGGTGAACGAGAAAAAACTGCAGTTTTTAATAAAAATTACCCTCAGTCAGGTTCCGGATTATATAAACGATTTGCTTCCGACTTGTTCACGAGACACAGTGCCTTATATAATATGAGAAACTGGAACAATATCATTCAATATAAATGTAGAACCTCTTTCTTGAAAACATTCGCGTATACCAACATTTATCCATGGAATGGTCTGCCACAATCAGCAAGAAATTGTTCATCTATAATAACCTTCATAAAAATAATCACCGAGCACAAAACTTCTACTCCAATTTATTTAGCATTTGGTAATAGGCAGACATCTGTGCTTATTAAGTCATTTTAAGCCACAGGTGTGATCTTATCAACAATCCTTCATGTTCCTGTGGATTTTCAGTGTAAAGCAACATTTTCTTTTTGAATGCAGACTATTTAATAACGCGGGAAATGTGTTTTACTACAAATTATCAGTAATGTATAATAATATAGATACTGATACACTTTTATTTGGCAGCGAACTCTACACATCAGAAACAAACATTCTCCTACAACATGAAATGCAGAAATTTATTACTAACACGTAAAGATTCAAAACATATGATTACTGTTTGTTCCAGTATGACTACACTTAAAATTGTACAACACAAAACATTATCCCTTCTCTCTTATCCCTCTTTCATCCCTCTCATTTCATTATATGTATGTACGTCACCTGTCTTGATTTTATTCAAAACTCTTGCCCGCATGCTCGTTAATAATTATTTATGTTTACAATGAAGAGGAACTTGTAAGTTCAAAAACTTGTTTCTAGACCCATTGCCCCGTATGCATACTTCTGATCTTCTTGGCAATAAAATATGTTTAAACTTACAATGCCTTTTACTGAAAAACATCAATGGAGGAGTGGACAGGTAAAGATTATAAGTTAAAGGCGAATCGTTGCCCCTCTCATCTGGTTGATATTTGCATGAAGCACTGAACTTTGAGTTTTGGAAGGACTTTGCAGAGATGCGGTATACCATGATCGTTTGGTTACAAAGAATGAGTTAAAATTTATTTCCACTGCTTGCACTAAAGAGTCCGTTATAGTTGGTCTTTGGGTACATTTTCGTTTGAAGAGATAAAACATAAAATTTATATTGTTTTATTTCGATGTTTCTCCCTTCTTATTTACGGTGGTGTCAAGAATGTATGAGTTCATGTTTTATGAACATTAGGCCGATTCTAGTGCAGAAACACGTCTATGTTTGTAATTTTCAAGATTAATTTGTGGCTTTCAGTGGTTGCCCATTTTCTTCTGTTTTTCCCAATTTTTAGTTCTACTGGTAATAGACCAGAAGACCTCGTGGGATAACTTGTTGGCACATGTTTGTTATTGATACTCGTCCTAAACTATTGGGAGGATTGCCATGAAAGTCTGCACACCCATTCATCCCAAGGTCTCGTTGGTTCTAAAAGTGAACTGCTCATTCATCCATTATTGCCGCCGCAGCCGCCATCTGGAAAATATTGTTATTGCTACATGTCCTGAATGGATCGTCATGACAAGATGAGGTTTTCACTGACAGACTTTTTATGATGTCCAGTTGGTGCTAAATAAAAATGATGCTAATCCGTTTTGCGGAATTGTGCAGGAAAATAACTTGATGTTGCATTTGAATGATTATTTGCAGCGATTTCGTACACGCGTACATCATTATCCAGTGTAGTTCTATGTATACTTCCTACTAAACAAATACTGAGTACTAGTTGCATCTCGTTATAGATCGTTCTCAGCAAGATAACCATATTTGATGATGTACATGGGTACTTTAACCTTGGATCTCGCACGTGTTTTGTAGTATTTATAGGATATATCGTGTATACTATATACTGGCACCAGGTCCGGATCAGGTCAAGTGCGTGGGGGGTGGGGGGGTGGTTTCCAAAATTTAAAAAGGGCCCTGACTTTCCTCGAAAGGGCAACAAAGCAAAAGTCTATGTGTCTATTTACTCAGTGTTTGCATATTACCCAATAAACATGCGTAAGAATAAAACGATGGTAAAATTTCAGCTTGCGAGTTACCGTGTATGTGTGTGTATACAGTTTAGGGAAGGGTCCAGAAACCACGGATCCCGCATCAGACCTTGGGCACAACGATTCCAAGATCTTTTCTGGTGGTTTATACTTTACAGTTTACTACCGCCACAGGGATAAGCATGAATTTACTTTACAATATTACTAAATTCAGTTTCTAATATCGTTTTCAACTGTCGGCAATGTCGCGTGAATTTTCGATTTCAGCTATTATTCTTGATAGACTTTCGGTAAATGATAACGTATTTGAGATATGGAGTAGTCAGTTTGCTGTTATTTGAGATATGGAGTAGTCAGTTTGCTGTTATTTGAGATATGGAGTAGTCAGTTTGCTGTTTAATATATGTATATGGAAGCATGCAGTTTAATACAGTGTGTATATAACTGCATATTTGCAATAAGTGTATGTATACATTTTTTGGGCATCGTATTCTGATGAATCGGATGTATGTATTTGGATTGTAATTTAATAATCCAGTATTGACGTTTATTTTATGTAGTACACAATCCAGTTTGGGTTTTATTTAGCTGGCAACATAAGAAACATGGCTGGCAGCTGGGTAACATAGCTGACAGCAAAACAACGTAGTTAACGACAGAGTAGTATAGGTGGCAACTTAACGGCCTGGTGAGTGGCTAGGTGTATTTCGGGTGGTGTGACCAAAGAGAGTCAGTCATCGCACTGGTGACTCATTATCATAGGAATTCACATGGATGTGGTGTACCTTGATATTCGGAATATGTCTGGATTCTATACAGAGTTTGCTGGACTTCTAAGGAACCTTTGAGCTCGTAATGAGGATGGAGCGGCCCCGTGATAAATTCGTTCAAAGAAAGTGAATTTTCAACTGTGAATCTGAATTATGGATATGGTTAATAAATCACACTCACACTTGTATTGAACGCATATTCGCGTTATGGTGAATGCAAACTAACAGGAGTTGTATATGACAGCATTAGTATCATTCAGCATAGTATGCGCGTTGCTTGATCATAATGTCAGACGATGAAATTATTTATATATACACGACATGTATTTGTAGGAGTGTCTAGCTCCAGCTTTGGTGTAAATATCTTGTCGAATGCATGCTTATGTATGACGATCATGTTTAATTAAATCTCTGAAGGAACACTAACCTTTTGTGTAAAGCGATGAATGTAATGTCCCGAGTGTACGCCTTGGGTTTTTTTTTTGGGGGGGGGGTTCTGTTATTTTTTCATTTGATTGTTGTATTAGTATTTGTTGTGGGGGTTTATATAGGTTATCAAACTCTATTATTATAAACATCTCATTCACGTACACTGTATTCGGTGTTTTCATATTATCCATAAACGCTCAGTTAAATCTTGTAACAGTCTGGCGTCCAATATGGATCCCACATCAGCCATCTTGACATTTTTTTTTTTTTTTTACCGCATTCTTCCTGAACATAAAGTCATATCGGCGTGGACTTCTTAGATCTCTAGCTGACTCTTTAAAAATGGTTCATCGTGAACCTCCAATATGGCCATGTAAGAGTGTGTTGTTGTTGTTGTAGGGTTTAACGCCATTTTTTCAGCACACGATAGGCTGTACATCGCGGCCAGTATTAATGGTCGAGGAAGAACCCAGGAAAACCCCGGAAAGAACTACCGACCCACAAGAAGCTACTGGCAAGCTTTCTCACATACACACATTGGCCGAATCCGAGTCTGGAACCCACGCAGACAGGTGAGATGGCAGTGATCCGTAACGGAGAGCTCTTTAGACCACTCGGCCACGCGGGGCCCCCTGTAAGGGTGTGAATTTTGTGGATGTCATTGTAACACATAACTGTGTGAACTTTGCAGATGTCACTGTAACACATTTTAAGTATGTATATTTTGTGTATGTGATTTGGCACGGAATTAAATCCATGGCAGGTGTAAGGATATGGTACTTTAATCTGTTTGGTAGGGACATGACTGATTCTTAATGAGGGTCCATCTGATAGCTGTGTCAGGCGAACTGGTCAAGAGGAGGTGAATTGTTTGTTTCATGTATAGAAAAATGTCAAAGATTGAAATGTTGCAGCAACAGCGTTTGTACTTGCCGAAATATGTCATAAGTTTAAACTTTGCAGAGATCGCTTATTAAGGACAGCGGGAAGAATGTGACATTTTCCAGAATCTGGAGGTGTGTGTGTGTTAATAATGGTGGTTAGATAAACTTAAATTCCGATTGGATAAGAAACGGCTTAGGGTGTATTTCCTTGCGAAGTTTCGTGCTTTATAAATGTGTGTGTGTGTGTGTGTGTGTGTGTGTGTGTGTGTGTGTGTGTGTGTGATTTGGATTTTTAACGTAGCTTTAACAATTTTTCAGTCATATCGCTACGATGTCTACAGTGTGGCAGTTTATAGTGATGTCTAGCACTGGGGCATCATGTTAGTACCATTTTTTAAATAAGTCTTTGGTATGACTCGGCCAGGGTTCGAACCCGCGACCTCCCGCACCCGAGGCGGACGCTCTAACCACTAGGCCACCGGAGCGGTCGCTTTACAAATGTCCTACACCGCAAAATTAGTCAGCCATTGTTTTTCTGCAGAAAGCATGTAGTCTTGACTCCAATAGTAGTAGGAAGTATTTTCTCTTAAAATTTTCTAAGGGACGGGTTTGGGAGTTTTTAAGAGACACAGAAGATAATCGTTTGAATTTATTTGACTTTATTTAATACATCATTTTTCATTGATATGAGTCTTAAGATAATTGTCTGAATTTATTTGTCGTGAATGTTGAATGAACCATTTATTCTAAGATTCTAAGAAATTCATACATTATCTTTCTTTAGTATGAATCTTAAGATAATTGATTGAATTTATTTGTCCTACATGATATTAATCATTTATACTGAGAATTTGTTATTCATAGGTCTGTAGGATGTTAATACCGATGAATTGTTAGTTTGCAAATAACATAGTTAAGACGAGAAGTGAATTTTGTTTGATCTATTTGTGTAACTAAGATTTGAAATCTTTTAACCAAGAATCGGGTGTATTAGTAATGGAGCAAAAATGCAGTTCTTACGGCTGTTTAGTGTCGGCCGCATGGTGTAGGTCCGATATTTAGTCAAGTTAGTGATTAACAGTTTACACGGGAGGGGCTTAATTGTTTATTAGGTGTAAACAGACTATACTATAGATTCAATTAGTGGTGATTACAAGTTATGCTGGGTAAATACGGTAATATTCCTGAACTGTACTATTTTTGTTGTTGAGAGAACTCAGTTAGATTGTATACAGTATGGAATGCAAAATTGGGACCTGAAACCATGTTAGCAGTTTGGTATACGATATGGATAAACTCTGAAGTAACGAGAGAGGAGTCACTATTCTGTCCAAGAAGTAAAAGACCCGACATAATATTTAGGTTGTATATATCTTAATTTGAAAGGAAGTAGCTCCAAGGGATGTAGGAGAGACGATCCGGATAGCAGTCAATGATCCAGAAGAAACTGAGAGAGAGAGAGAGAGAGAGAGAGAGAGAGAGAGAGAGAGAGAGAGAGAGAGAGAGAGAGAGAGAGAGAGCAATACATGGGATGCCAGAAGGGAAAAATCAACCCCAACCTACAACCTGTGTTGAATCTGGAGTGACCCGTAAACAGTCATCGAGCTATGCATGCATGCCGGAAAATCAAGTTCGAAATGCTCACTCTATTTTATGACGAGATTTGCCATATATGTGTAAACGGAACTAATAAATGCATTTTTAAAAAATAATTTTTGGTAATTATTTATTAGTAGAAGTGTATACTTCAAGTGTCTTATACGATTTTATTTTGTTAATCTAATTAATTAAATTATTATATTCTATATACGGGGGCTCGTGTAGATCTCTGTTCAGATCTTGATTTATTACATCCATTAATTTCATATTTTGTTTTTCACTCGATCCGGGTGTGAGGGTGTGATATGATCCCCCACCTGTTTTATGGTGCTTTGGTTTGGCTATCGTTATCTAAGAGATGATCGACCAAAGTGTCATTGCCCGGAATTAGTAATTAATAGCATAAAATAAGAACTTAATGGATAGAATAATAGAGGTCTGAGCAGAGATATATAATAGAACAACACGTACTTCCGTATGTAAAATATAACGATTTAATCAGTTACATAAACAAAATGAACTTGAACACAACATTTGAATGACACACTTTCTCTTAGAAATAGAATTACAACATTTATGTGAAATGCAATTAGACGTTCTGTATTACCGATAAAACAAATTTCATCATAAAATTGAACGAATGATCGAACTCAAATTGCCGGCATGTCGGCATCATCTAGCTGCTTCCAGTCCTTTTCAAATCACTGTTGGTGACAGGTCTGCGTTGCCGTATTTCTTTTCCTTCTCTCTCTGCCTCTTCCTCTCCGCCCCCCCCCC
>JAECUM010006667.1:0-12928 GCA_016617855.1 Megalonaias nervosa | reverse complement strand
AATCAGAGACAAAGTCAGAGACAAAGTCGCATGAATGTGATCACGGTGAAATTGTTCAGCATTACGATGATTATGATGATCAATTTATCAAACACTATAATAATTTTGAACAATATCCTAAATATTACAGATACAATCCCCGCGATCACGGAGATAAATCAGACCCGTACGAGGTAAAGCGATCTTATCTCAATTATATATTCCAATGCGATGTTGGTAAATTACCAGCCGAACAAGTAGAACATTTATACAGGAACTCAGCACAGTTGATTACCCAAGAAATTACTTGTGGTAATTAACCAAATACTTGGTCAACTATAAAAAGGGGCGATATATTTTTATCTCATTAAAAATAATTATTATTATTTTGATTACATATTTATCAGATTTTGTTTGGACAAACAAGATAAAAGATAATTATTATTATTTTTTTGTCATATAATATTTATTAGATCACAGACTGACATTGGCTGCGGCACAATATTATATGACAAAAAAAATAATTGTTGATTCTGGCAGGTATATTTATGTTTGTGGAAACTGCGATATCATTTATATTTATATATGAAAATCGCACTTTCCACATCAGTAATAATAATTGTTATTGTTGAAATATAAAAGTTAATTTATTTTTATGATATATATCTGTGTCTCTGATTCTGTCTCGGCAGATTGTTTTATTCGTTCACCTATAGATCTTTTTAGAAATTCATCGACGGCAGGATTATTCTTGATGTCGGCATCTGATGATTTCTCAATATTGTTTTTCATCGACCAGGTATCATAATCATCGACGGGATGTTCTATTATAGTATATCCGGTGTCCCTCATCATGTTGATCAATCTCGACGTGAAGTACATCTTGGAATTGTTCTCGTCGATGATGTCACTGACATATGCAAATCCAAATGCGGTTTGTAGTTCCCCCGCACTGGGGATTCTGTACAATTTAGTGTCGTCGTCAATCAATCTCTCTCAGTCAATGATCACCTTCTCGATGGCCTCACGATATAGTGGTAATTTACCTTCACGTTGTTTTCGCGTCGCCGAATAATGGATCTCATCGACACAACGGAATCTGTGAATGGCCTGCTTAGTTGCTTCTACTGATCCTAGTTCTTCAGAAAATACAAACATGATTCTGAATCTATCGTCGATTATACTGACTCCGGCCTCGAGTGTGTGGTTAAATAATACAACATCAACATCATCAAATGCAGTATTAATATTGCTGAAGTCCGATCTCTTCTGCGCCGGATTAGTATCTGCATGATAATATCGAACACGATATTGTAGATGTTGTAATTGTTTGGCCAAATTCTCCACGGAATAATTAGTTCTTCGTTTATTGTGTGTGAATATAGCAATTTTGTCATTAATGTCCTTATTTTTTAATTTATCAAGTAAATTGTGTAGATTATTCTGATGAGACCCTTCTATAATAAACTTTTTATCATGATCAGGTTTGTAGTCGTTGATGATAAATTTCATAGTTGACCTTGATAGTTTGTCGCGAAATAATATAAGATCATCATCATCAGCATCTGCGTCGAGGACAATTAATCTTTTGCATGCGGTTACTAGCCCGACAAATTTCTCCCAACGCTCCTTACTGTGTTTGATAGATGCGAATTGTTGTCGCCGAATGCCGTGCCACTCATCTACAATAAGCACATCGGGGACGCCTCGGATCCTGTATAAAGACTCCCATTGGACAATAACACGTCTATGGGAATCTGGTTCAAAATTAATACTGCCAATAATATCCGCGTATGATTCAATATTATAGTCCGATTTGATCTTCTCCGTGAGCGTCTTTCTGTATGATACAACAACAACAGACTGATTATCCCTTAAAGACTTCCACGCTGCTTCTGATTTGCCCATTCCACATGCAGAACCGTCGAGATAATCTTCGTCAAATATTATTTTACAGCCCGGTCCTGCATCATGATCGGGTAAGTCATTATATAGAAGATCTGCGTTCCTGGTTTTCATATAACCAGGATAATGTAATCTACGTCTCGCCGCGATTAAATATTTTAGATATTTTTTGTTTTTGTGTTTCTCGACCCGGACCTCGGTGTCGTGTGTATTTGCATTTATCGGTAATTGCATAACCGGTAATTGTATTTGTTTTCCCGTTGATCTTGGGCAGCAAATAGAATAATAATCACGGTGATTTTCACCGTTGACATATACAAGACAATTATCGCATTTATCCTCAACATGGCCGCGTAATTCATTAAATCCGTGACGACGTTCACAGATGTTGCAATAGTGTCCGGGTTTTCTTGATATTGTGAATCTATTTCCACATGTATTAATCACGTCGATCAATTGATCAGGTTCCCCCGTCAGCGCAATAGATATTCGTGTGAGGTCGTCCGCAATATCCTCGATATCGTCTGTAATTACTTGGTCATCATCGCGGGGTATTTCTACATGATAGGGTTGGATCGCCGTTGGACAAGATAGTAGTTCAGAAGCAGTATATTTGTTATTGTGTGATATAAGGCGTTTGCATAATGTTTGTTTGCCCGACTTATAGGACCGCGTGCCATTTAATTTTATACTGTACAATCCGGCCTGACGATCAATATTCCATCGTCGTTTACGACCATATGCTAAACTAATTAAATCGCGGTGTTGATCAAATGTCACGGGGGTAGATTTACATAATACATGATATCCACTGTTTGTTTCGAAAACAAATACTTTTTCACGCTCGCATTTACATATCCCGGCAAAGTAATCAATTACCTCGTCGATGTCGATCGGCTGATTTGACGGCTGAATACCAATAAGATGATCAAGGTGATCTCGTACTTCCTCGAGGAGGAATTTTGTATCTAGGTCAAATACAGGATATCTCAATCGGAATTTGGGAATTATTTCTGTGACCGAAGATTTATCCGTGAATTCATCAGCGAATCTATCAAAATCAGAATCACATAAAAAAAAACATAGAATTTACCGAAATGTTGTATAATGTTTCCTTGTGTATAAACACCATTACAAACTGAGAGATTTTCCACAGCGTCGTTTTTATATTCGTGGCAAACAATATTATTAAATGAATTTAGAAATAATAAATTATGCTCGTACAAATAACAAAAATTATTTTTGATTAGATCGTGTAATTCGTCTTGGGGAGTATTCAATAATATATTTCTGATACTATCATGATAATCTGGTCCATAATGAAAATCCCTAAAATGATTATTTTCATTTAAATTATATACACTACTATATACAGATTGGTTTGTCTGTATCTTTTCGGTCATCATTTTTTTTTTCGGTCATCACCATGATACTATATACAAATTATGTATTTAATTAAATATTTGTTTAGTAAAAGATTTATAGTATTATATATGTCGATTCAGGCAAATAATACTTGCTCGTGGATTATTCAAGGCTCAACACGATATTGTGGTAATGGATGTAAGGGGGAATATTGTGCCCGTCACAATTATATGCTAAAGAAAGGTTCGGGTGGAACAAGACCTTGTATATTATGCGGTAAAGGACTACGTGGTAAATTGGATATCTGTACGAGATGCGGCGGTAATAATTACCGAACTACAGTAATTTATTATAGTAAAAGAAATTTAAAGTATGTGCCACATAAAGAAAGACCTCCAACCGTAGAGGAATTTATTGAGAAGCATAAAAAAGATCAGTAGGCAGCGAACTCTACAACTTTGAGTGTGAAATTATGAAATCTGCGGAAAATCTGTTAGATTTTCTGAAAAATGAAATCCGCCGGGTATAATACACAATAACAAACAGTTAAGACAAAAAAATTAAATTTATTCTCTTTGGAGACCACCTGCTATTGCTTTTGCGAGAGTTCTCTAAGAATCTTTTTTGTCTGTTTTGTTCTTTTTACTATTTTTCCAGTTTCTTCAGAGGTTTTCTCTAACACAGGTTGAATACCTTTAGTGGTCTCAGTGATAGGTTTAAATAATTGTTTTGTATCCTCCTCAAATTCAACATGAGATTCTTGTCGTTTTTGTAATTGTTCTTGACAGCATCACGAACAGGTAAATATTTTCTAATTGCTTCTAGTCTTTCTCGTGCTAATCTAGCTGAGTGTGGTTCTCCAATATTCATTATTAAATAATATTTATAATAGATATTTAATTGAATTTGAAATCACCAAAAATACTTAATAAGCGCGATAACTCTGCTCCTCCTCTGCTAGAGAATTATTTCCCCTTTCTATGTATGTCTGTATGTATGCATGTTTGTCTGTATTTTAATTTATAAAAAATAATCAGTAGACCCTTCAATGGAGCCCCTCGATAGCCTGTGTGACTTTCATGGGGTCCTTACATTGTCATTCTCTCTCTTATGACTATTATGCGGCACACCCATGTTCTGTTTCTTTTGGCTAACACGCTTTCTGGATGTTTATTTGGGGGTTCTTCCATGGGGCAGAGAGCTCAAGGCATACTACTGATTATTTTGGGGGGGTATTGCATAGACACACCTCCCGGCGAATTTCTAATCGACGAAAGTGAAATATTAGCAATTCAGAAGGCTGTCTAGGCATTGCGATTTCGATAAAACCCCCAAGAAACCCCGGGGTAGAATCCAAAATGGAATCCGACCACGAGATATGTGGTGGTTTATCGAAATCTCAGGGGATGCCCCCCCCCCACTTATTAAAAGACGTGGGCGACCCGGGGACCCGAACCCATCTCGGCGAGATCTGGGGTCGAACCGCAAACATCAGTACTAAAGTTTCCAGCAACTTTAACATTGAGCTAACGAACTCGACTACGGATATACGTTTTAGAAATTATTATATGTGATTATTGTGCAATAGCATTTGATATCTGATTTTACAAATAAATAAATATTTATAATTTTATTAAGATATTTTGCCATTATATATATGAACCGATTAAAATGTATTATATTTAAAACTAAAACACGGAAATAAACTGCACACAAATACCTGGACTATCGATAAACACAACTATTGTTTGAACTACTACGTCACACGTCCTTGAAAAATCGGTACGCATACCTATCTCAGTACATATATTATGTATGACTCACTTCACACTGTATATACATGCAATAGTTGATCTGGATAAATTCATAGCAGCAGGAAGGGTGAATGACCACATATGTGTGTAAGATAACAGCAGACAAGAAGGGAAGATGATATGCGCGGTATGGCAGTCGAACCCTACACATTTGTCTTAATCATAATGCAAAATTTACTCGAAACCAATTTGTAGGGTCCACCGCAGCAAGGGGGGGTGGGGGGTGGACAGACATTTGGTAATGAATATGTTTGCCTGATGATTAAGACAAATGATTTCGCGGTATGGCAGTCGAACAGACCACTTGCCTCAATTATCACTAAAATTTGGCTTAATTATAAGAGTTGTCTGTTCACCCTTCCTGCTGCTTCTTCTTCTTCTTATTATTATTATTATTATTGTTATTATTTATCAGTTACAAACTGTTCAGCGTGTGTAAGAATATCGACCACAAATAAAGCTTATACATGACATAAGCGACTGCAGTATCAGAACCATTGACATCAATCAATTACTACTCCTCAGAGGAAGTCTATTAAAGCTGGCATCATAGACCGAAGATGTTATAAATGTTTGCAAATCAATTGACTGCAGCAATATCGGATCTACTCCGGACATTGAGGGATATTCAGAAAACCCGGATTAATTACAATGTAAATAATGTAACGGTCATTTTAATGCATGCCTCTCACATTACAGTATGTGCGGTGCATGCCTTAACGGTATTATACATATAAAGGTATCCCATCATATAACGTTATTATACACATAAAGTTATCCCACCATATAATTACACGAATGTTTGAATTTTCCGCAGTAACCGCGTGTAGCCTTTATTTTGTCTTATAAGGAAACCATCGCTCTGAAACATTTTACAACGATAAAAGTTATGTTCGTCATGTGTGATTTATAAAACATAGAACATTTAGAAAAAAATTTTAATAAACAATTAACTGCAAGTTTGTTATTAACGTACATGATAAATTGGTCTTGTCTTTCAGTTCACTTTCCCCCAAAAAATTATTTTTATAAGGGCATCACGTTGTAAGGAGATCTGGTCGGTTTTCTACAACCTGTTGTAAAAATGAACAGAAATTGAGTGCCTGATGTTTAAAGATGACGAAGTCAAATTGAACGCATCTGCTGTCAACTGGATCGGCGTCTTTATGGTGCAATGTCTTTTATCGACATGTATTGCTTATAACGTTATTTCTAACAGACAAACATAAAACGCGTATTGATAGTGTCTATTTTATTTAAAATATTAGCCGATTTTCAATGTTAAGCTTAAATGTAATGGATAACTCTAATTGAATGCTTATTTGTAATTCTTTCGACAAATGCAACTTTATATTATTAAAAATATTAAAAACAATTTTTATATGGTTATTTATTACGAATGACACATGCAATATTAATTATGACCACGTTGCATCGATGGGAAGCAGTGAAAATATGCATTGGTGCGTCACAAATTAGATGCTTAGTTGTAATATGGAGAGACAAAATTACATGACAAAATTGCATTTTTAATCTTATATACAATTTTATTGCTCTAAGGTGCATAAAGGTTGTAAGATAAATTACTGTTTGTTTAATGCAATGAAGTGTGGTAGAGTTCATCCATCCACCCCGACACCGCCTCCCCACACCACACCCACCCCAACATCGCCTCCCTACACCACACCCACCTCTGTTAGCAGCAGAGGCACGTGTGACTCCACCACAAAATAACAGTTCAATATTGAAGAAGTTATCAAAGTGTTACTTTTGGCATCATTTTATTGCAATATCGCTTAAAAGTTTTCAAATATTGTTGAATTATAGTTCATAAATAATACTTATGAATTAATTGAAATAAATGTGCAAATATATATACCAATTTATATGCGTTTACCTGATCATCAAAAATTGGATAATGGTATCAAATGGGTATTTGATTTAATGTTTGGACTGTAATTTATAAATTTAATTACAGCTTGTCTGTATAAAACAAGTTTGACTTTCAAACGAATATGAGTGAAATTATTTGAATAAATTTGATGCAATTAAGTTGTCAAAAACTGTGTGTCTAATGTCATGATATTATACATAAATGTGTCTCATTTGTCGTTTCGATAAACTGACCTAGACCAGTATATATATATATATATATATATATATATATATATATATATATATATATATATATATATATATATATGTTATATATATATATATATATCTATCTTTTTGTGTGTGTGCACTTACCTAAAACGCAAATATCTTTTTCAGCTGGTGAAAACAAGTTTCCCTAGTTCTTCCAGATCAACAGTTTTGAATGCGTATCACCTTTTTCCAATACGTCAACTGATCCAACTACCGCTGTTTAGCGGTTATGTTTATAAGCGTCACTCTAGAATAGAGGCGGATGAGGATGCAGGTGACAAATTGTATACGCCCATTACATCCGCGACAATATGTAGTGCTGGGATCTTAATTAGTCACCTAAAGAGCGATGCCGTGTCTATTTTTAGCCTTTCTCTGATCCATACAGTTAAACAGACCACAGGTTTGATAATGCCTGAGTACCGAAGTAATGTATGTATAAGCCATTGTTGCAAATACTGCACTAGCTAATCAGTGAGAAAATAGTCCATGAATTTACGACAACATACATCCATAGAAAGACTGACAGTATGTGTGAATAAATACTCCCAATATTCAACATAAATTCAACGTCAAAAAGCATGATACAGGACACTGTCTCATTCTTGTAATACTTTACCAGGCAGTAACATTGTACTGTCACCCAGTTCCATTCGCGGCTGCGGTGCGCCCTGATTTTTCCGTTGTTCGTTTTGTATCGAATTTCATTTATTTCTTGGTTGCCATAGAGAATGAATTTACGTTGATTCTTGTTTGCAAGTGTAAAGGGCCCTCTTTCTCATTCACGAATGCATGTTGCGACAAAAAGATAATTTTTCACAACCCTGAAAAATTGATATTTATAAGGATAATATTTAAAGATAATATTCAAAGTTTCCATCTAAACAATTACCAATTAATTATTCTCAAAACAGTTATCTTGTGTGGTAAAATAAAACTTTCGACTGCATTCTGGGTCAATCGTGTTACGAGTCTAACCTCTTACAATAATTAACAGAAAAGAGTGAAGACAACAAGCTTTGTAAAATTTAACAAATAATTTATTTCCCTAGAATACAAAGTGAAAAATTAAGAAAAAGAACTTAAGATTTTACGAATCAAATCCAAAAATAATCCAAGAATTTAAAAATAGAAGTCCTATTAATAAAAGGTTCTGAATGAAACTGAGTTCGAATCCTGAAGAAATTCAAAGTGGAAGACGATGACGTCTGTTTTAACCTTCAAAGTGTAGATGTGTCAACAGTTTCTTGTTGAATCACAGAAAATATTAATCCAGTGTGGAATTCCGCATAAATTTTCCAGTGAATGTCTTTGTCCAAGAAGTTTGTTGCAGCACTTACGTATTTCCAGGGAAAAGAATCAGTTGAATTCAATAATTTGAAGAAAAGAGAAATTCAGCTCAAATTCGTAACAACAATACACAACTTAATGTGTCAAATGTTTTAAGCCCAACTAACAGTCTTCTATTAGAAAACAGTTATACACTAATTTAAGAAGCAAAACAGATTCCTGGATGAGAGTCAATCTTCTAGAAAAAATAAAAGTTTGTTATGCTGTTTGTCATGTCGTCCAGGTATGACCTTGATTCAACTTAATAATTCTTACTATGAGATAGATAATAAAATAAATAAGAAACGTTTGTTTACCAAAACTGTCAATGACTCTGAAACAAGGTCAGAAACTAGATACAGTGTTTCTATTATTAGGTGTTTATCATTGAAATTAAAACGTCAGGTCAAACAGAACTGAACTGAAATTCTGGACAATGTAAAATACAGTATACAAAGTTACATTACAATAACAAGTAATGGAATAAAAAAAATTAAAACTAACAAACAAATAATTAAATTAAATATACATAACACTTCCCCCCATAAAAAAAAGAAAGACTTATATAATAAAGCTTTCTTTTTACCATAAGTCAAGTATACATGAGGGTTTAAAAAAGTAACATAAGAAATCTTATGAATGATACTAAGTATACAGGAAATAATATATTTCTATACCCGGGAAAGTGCATCTGCTATTATATTGTCTTTTCCCTTGATGAGCCTGATGTCAATATTATATTGTTGTAACAACAAACTCCACCTTAATAATCACTGATTTTTATTTTTCATCTTGCCGATGAAAGTAAGCGGATTGTGATCACTAAACACAATAATCGGAGAAGGAACTGAACTAATGTAAACTTCAGAATGTTGTAAAGTCAATATCAAAGCCAAACATTCCTTCTCGATTGTAGAATAATTTCTTTGGATGCTTTTTGTAATTTCTTAGGAAACTACACACTGGACGATCAACACCATTTTTATCTTTTTGAATCAATACTGCTCCAACCCCAACATCACTTGCATCAACAAATAGTTTAAATTATTGATTGAAATTTGGAGCTGTAAGAACTGGTGCACTCTCAAGTATGGCCTTTAACTTATCAAAAGCCTCCTGATATTTTTTTCGCCAATGAAACTTGGATTTCTTGCTCAATAAATTTGTCAAGGGTTCAGCAATTATGGAAAAATTGGACAGAATTTCCGATAGTATCCAGCCATACCTAAAAATCGCATCAGTTGACAGGCACAGGAAATTCAGAGATAGCCTTGACCATAGCATCTTTAGGTTTAACTTGTCCATGTCCCACAATATGTCCTAGAAATGTTATGCAAGCACAGCAGAACTCACGTTTGGATAAATTAATTGTCAAACTTGCATCAATGAGTTTGTCAAAGAATTTCCGAATTGTTGCTAAATGTTCTTTCCAGGTGTCGTTGTAGATGATGGCATCATTGATGTAAGCATCACAGTTATCTAAACCAGAGATAATCATGTTCATTAAACGTTGAAAAGTACTTGGCGAACCCTTCATCCCAAACGGCATCACTTTATATTGAAAAGGTCCATCTGGAGTCACGAATGCCGAAATTTCTTTTGCCCTTTCCATCAGAGGAATTTGCCAAAATCCATTCAGAAGGTCAAATTTGGTGACATACTTTGCATTTCCAATTTTATCAATTCAGTCATCGATTCTTGGTAATGGAAATGAATCTGTTTTAGTCACACTGTTCACTTTTCTATAATCCTTGCACACGCGGAAAGCTTTTATCTGGTTTCGGAACAAGTATACATGGTAAACTCCAATCACTTTTACTAGGCTCTATTAAATCATTTTCCAGCAAATACTGAATATCTTTTTTTAAGTATTCCTATTTGAGAGGTTTCATCCTGTATGGGTGTTGTTTCACAGGTTTGGAATTTACAATTTCAAAATCATGATAAATTTTGTTTGTCCTTGTAGGAACATCTGGAAATAAGTGCTCATATTCAAATAATAACTGTTTAAGTTCATTCGTTTCTTGTTGATGCAAATGTGAAAGCTTCTGGTCCAGATTATTCATAAGGAATACTCGTCAGCAGCACGAGCAGCATTTTCTAAGGTTTCGACCTTATGCTCATCAAGATAAGTCTTAATGTCACTATGGATACAGGTCTTGAAATCTTCAAGTAATACAAGTTGTCTGAGATTTTCATAATCTTGATCAACTTTCTTGGCTAAGCACCATCTATCAAATAACTGCACTTTTCCTCTTGCAAATTCGACATGAGTTTGTTCAGCATTTTTATAGTTCCTGAAATTTTGCCCATAAGCCTCAGGGACTAACTCATAACCCTTTAAGATGCATTCCTTAAGCAGATCATAGTCGGCACTTTTCTGTAGTGACAGTGATTTGTAAATATCACTAGCTTTAACACTAAATACACATTGTAATAATAGAGTCAAATGACCCCTTGACCATTTGAAATTTTCTGAAATTTCTTTTAAACTGAGGAAAATATTTCTCTACTTCTTTTCCTCTAAAAGGCGGTACTAACCTAATATTCTTAGTAACATCAAAACTTGAATTTGTATGTAACGTGGGAATGTGCTTTTCGCTTGTCAACTCTAATTCTCTTAATCTAAGCTGATATATTCCCTTTTATTCCTCCTCTCTTTGCATTTGCATCTCTCTCTCTCTCTCTCTCTCTCTCTCTCTCTCTCTCTCTCTCTCTCTCTCTCTCTCTCTCTCTCAAATTTCTCAAATTGCAACTGTATGTGTTCCTCTCTCTCCTTTTTCTCCATTTGCAACTGCATTTGTTTCTGGGGTTTTTTTTGTTTCTCTCTCTCTCTCTCTCTCTCCTCTTTCTCCAATTCTAACTGCATTTGTTTTTCCTCTTTCTGAAGTTCAAGCTTCCTTAACTCCAATTCCATCTTGTATTTTAATTTTAATTCCTTTACTTTTATGTCAAAGTCTGATACAGACTTACTGATCGAAACCAATGCACTTTTATCCAAAACATTCTCTTCCACCAAATACTGCAACATGAAACTCAAACCTTACAATTTCGGATTTTTTGCTTTTCTTTCTGCTAATGAAAGGAAGAGACTTGTGATCACTGAATACAATAATGGGAGATAGAGGTGAAATAATATACACTTCAAAGTATTGCAAAGCCATACCGAACCCAAACATTCCTTTTCGATTGTGGAATAACTTCTCTGGTGTTTGTTTAGTGCATTAGAAAATATCATGGTAAATTAATCTGTTTTGGTTACACTGTTGCCTTTTCTATAGCTGGTACACATGTGAAAATTATGATTTGGTTTCTGTAATAGCATTCATGGGGAACTGCATCTACCTTTACTCGGTTCTATGAAATCTTTCTCTAGAAAATATTGAGTTACTTTTTCAAACATTCCCGTCAAAGAGGATTCATCCATTAAGGAAGAACAGCATATTTCATTTGCATTGTTTGTTAGGTATGTCTATTCATTATATGATGTGGGTTACATTCATATCTTGTAGGTGACCTTGTTCAAAATCAAACTCATTCTCTGCCTGACCAGAATCATATAAAATTTTATTCTGTAGGCTTATAATACATGGCTAACATTTTCCCTATGGGTGTGGGTTTAATATTAGGATCATTATCAATAGAAGTAAACATTTTTATATTGGTCGGAGTCAAATTGTAGCCTGGATTGTCATGGAAATAAACGTTTGTTCTTCATCCTTGCTCTTCTTTTGAGTCTTAGTTTTTTTAATCTTGTTTATCTAGAAATTATTAATTTGTGCTATAAGATCTTGAAGAAGAATCGTTGTTGTGTTCAGTGTTTGATTTGGGCTGAAATTATTTAATTCAAATTAATCTTCTCTGGGAAAGCTCAATACTATTCTAGAGAGGAGACATAAACTGGGAATTATAGTGAATTCAAACAAAGAAACCTTGGATTATATTATTGTGAGTCAACAAAAGAATATTGGCACATCATTACAATTCAGGTCATTGGTGCATTAGTACATCACAGACTACAGGTCACTAGAGGCACATCAACACCTTCAGCTTTGGAAATAATTTGGAATACCACTAAAGCGTGTTCTGAAATTTATTCATTAGGACTTGATTTAGAAATTCTAGGATTATTTATGATTTATTCGCATTACCATAATTTCTTTTTATATTTTCACTTTGTATTCTAGGAAAAACTTATTTGTTGAATTTTGTGAAACGTGTTGGTTTACTCTATTAGTTTCTCTTTAGTAAGACCATAATAGTAATTATATATTTTAGTCAGTAATTTAGGCCACCCACCCATATTACAAAATACAATACAAGTCAATATAATGTGGGCCATGGTTTAAAGAAGTTAAATATGTGTTCATCATATATATATATATATA
>JAECUM010006666.1:0-41458 GCA_016617855.1 Megalonaias nervosa | reverse complement strand
GAAAGATAGATTGGCTAGATTGGGTGTATGCAACCTATGGTACATGTACCATTTGTTGGCTGCCAGACTCTTTGGAAACTCATACAGCATGAGTTGTTGTTTTGATCTGTATGTACTAAAAATGATAATTATGTTCAAGGGATGAATATGACTTGGCACACAGCCCTCTACAAGCGGACCTGGCGCAGAAATTCCAAAAAGGTTGCCAGTGACTGGTCTTGATGACTGACTTGCAGACACAATTTTTATCTCCTGATGGATCTATTGGATAAAAGAGTTACCTTCTTAAGGGAAACCCCAAATGACAGAGTTTCTTTTCTATATATAATGATGGGTATATAAATGTATGTGTGTGTGTGTCTGTTTGTATGATTTGGATTTTTAATATAGCTTGAATAATTTTTCAGTCATATTGCTATGATATCTTCAGTTTGGCAGTATATATTGACGTCTATTTCTGGGGCATCACATCCCACCCAGTCACATTATCCTGACACCAGGCTGACCATTCCTAACACTAACTTCTTAATGCCAAGTACGAAGCAAGGCAGCTGCTGGTACCATTTTTTATTAGTCTTTAGTATGACTTGGCTGGGGTTCGAACCTGTGATCTCCACATCAGAGGCAGATGCCCTTACCGCTTAGGCCACAGTAGTCTATATTAATGTATAATTATTCAAATGTCAATTTGAAATTTTGACTACAAATTTTTCTGTTGTATTTCAGCATCCTTAAAATGACAATTGTACATGAAGATAACTCTACAAGTGACTATTTTGTAACATTTCTCTTTTCAGGTTGTGTTACCTTTTGTTGAGAAATACTTCCAGGCTCATAGGGACTACTTCCTTGGCTCAACCACCAACCCTACTAGTGGCTCCATGGCTTCTCTGAAAGAGAAGGAGATTACTGCCTGGTGAGAGAATGATCAAAAACATAATATGAAACTTTTGTTATGAAATTAATCAAAAGTTTAACACTTAGTGTCATTTTTAGCTCACCCTGGTATATAAGGCCACTTTAAGTTATTTTATGGTCCTGCCTCGGGCATGCATTGTCTATCAATAGTTGTGAACTGTCTGTCAGTCATCAGAAATAACTATTTTCAGTGTTCTCTCAAAGACCTTTAGACCAATTGCAGTCAAATGTTGCAGACAACATCCAGGAATTTCAGGTTTGCGCAGATATGACTACCATTACTGAAAACAGAAAAACTTTGAAACCAACTTCACAAAAATCATTGAACAGAATTTTACTAACTTGAGCCACATGATAATCTTTGAAACTAGTTCACAGCTGATACTGATCCACTGTTAACTATTGGCTACCAATACTAAAAATAGAATAACCTTAAAATGACATTCTTCATATACAGCAGAATAGATTTTTACCAAATTTTACAGAAATTCTGTCAGTATTGCCTCCTTCAAATGACATTTCAACAACCACGAGTATTGCCTCCTTCAAATGACATTTCAACAACCGCCAGTATTGCCTCCTTCAAATGACATTTCAACAACCACCAGCAGAATTTCAGCATTTTTGTGCAAATATTATTAATTGGCCATCAGATATGACTGCCATTACTTAAAATAGAAAATGTTTAAACAACTAGTTCTCAAAAACCACTGAACAGAAACTAACCAAATGTTGCAAAAAGAATTTTGGTATTAAGGTATTTCAAATTTATACAAATGATTTAATTCTGCCATCATAAATGACTGCTTTTACAAAGATAGGAATTCTCCAAAACTGAAAACAGAATTTAACTACATTTGACAGCATTCTGGCATAAATGTGTTACACATTAGTCCAAATGATGTCCATTAACCATCAAATATTACTCCCATTACTGTAAAAATTGCACTGATAGCCTGCATCATGTACTTCAACTTACAAAGATAGTTGCAGCCATTTGCATTTGGGGGACTTTCCAAGTTGTTTTATCGTTAATTGGGTACTTAGGATTCATCAGAGATGGTAGTATGTGCAGTGACATCATATATACTTCCAGAAAGGAAGTTTTACTAGAGGCGATAGTGTCATGAGGCAGTGATATGACTTGACCATGCAAATTGCCGTTCTATATCGTGGGCACCTGAAAGCAAGATATATGGGCATCTGGCCATGGTGTCCAAATGTAATTACATTGAATAAGTTAGAGGCATCAAAAAGTACTTGTGTATGAAAAGTTATATGGGCCACTAGATACATTTTTATGTCAAAAAGGGCAAATGTCTTCTCAACCACCTCTAAACAGGACTTTGCCAAATTTGAAAGAAAGCTTTCTGGTATATAGTCCTTCAAAGTTTGCAAAAATTATGCAGATTGGTCATCAAATATGGACACTGAGAACAGAAGAAAAACAAAAACTGCCCTGGTTAAGAACCACAATCGGAGTTATGTCTAGATTTAACGTACTGGTACCTTTTATGGTAGTATATTGAATTTTGCTATCACCAGAATGTCATCAAACTTGCAAATAATGCTATAGAACCTGCACAGTTTGTAAAAGCATTTGACTTGACATTGTATGTAATAACCTGATTATTTCTGGATGCGAAAAATATAAAATATATATGTGTAGTTATTAAATCATGTCATAGTATTTCTTGAAGTCATTTCACTTAGTGCATTTCAGCAATACGATACTGCTTTTTCATATTATGAAAAGTACTTGAAATGGTGATCACACTGTTATGTTGGTGATGCTTCTTTCTGCATCATTAACATTTTGCATGTAACGTTTGCTGGTAGTTTATGGTCGGTATAAAATTATAGGTAAAGTCAATAGTGTAGGCCCATATTTGGCAGGCATTCATTTTGTGATGTTAGATCTAGGTCTAAGCTGATCACAGGAAGATGTATACACAGATATTTATGTGTTCAGGACTGTAGTCACTTTGCATATGAAGTTTTCAAAGTTAATAGCAGATTGTTCTAATAATATAACCTTTGTTTGTAGTCTATTCTCAAAGCTGGCATTCACCTTGAGGACGAAGCTGACAGCATTTGGACATGACATAAACATCTGTGTCCAATGCCTGCGAGTGCTTATCCAAGCCGTGGATGCAAGGTCAGTCAGCTCCGTTCAATCTAAGTTCACACACACAAAAACTTATCCGCATTCAATGAAACACACACACACAGCCACAATAACAATAACTTGGACATGGGCTAAGGAAGAAGCCTATCGATTTTGGGGTTAAAGGGTTAAAGTTAGTATGACTGAAGGAAGAAAAATAGTTTCCGCATAGTAACATCAGTTCTGCATTAGATAACTGCAAAGCTTAATGGATGGCCTGCGGTTGTGGATAAGGGTATTGATTTTGTGGTTAAAAGATAAGAGGTCATGGTCACTGTGACTAAAAGAAGAAAACTATTTTCCAAACAAGAACATTAATTCTACTTCACATACCTGGCCCAAACAATTGGAGATGGCATACTCTTGGGGTAAGGAATAGGCCTATTGATTTTGGGTCAAATGTTCGGGTCACTCAATGAAAGAAGACAATAATTGTTTTCTGCACAGTAATATTTGTTATACATCCAAACAATATCATTAATTGTTTCACATACTTGTAACAAATTTTGTGGATGGCTGCACATGCAGTAAGGAAGAAATCTGTGGATCATAGGTTAAGATCTGTAACAAAGAACAAAAATGTTTTCTACACAAAAATTTCAGTTCTGAACTGTGAAGTGTGTGGATGAGTTGCAGGTTGGGTAAAAAATGAAGACTGTTTATTTTGGTGTCAGAAGGTCAAAGGTCAAAGTTACTGCAACTGTGAGAAGCAAAAGAGAATGGGCTCTTATGTCAGTTTATCTGACCTTCCTGCCATCCAGTACACAAAATACAATGTCATTAGTGCAACTAGCCCTGCAGTTTTTAATGTATTGTGATGAAACTTTGCAAATATTATGGTTGTCATAGGAAGATGTTTTTATCAACAAATCAGTTTGCTCCCACAATTTTTGTTACAAGTTATTGCCTTTTTTGTCTTGTAGTTTAACCCTTTACCTCATAGAGTGTATGGCTTTTTAACCCTTCGATATACATGTAGCAAAGTTACCCAGTGCAGTGCGCTGTAAATAGAATACCTGTTACCTTTTTGACTCCATACACATAGGCCTGCCTGTTAACTGTTAAGCAGTGTAGTGTATGTTATGTTTAACAGCAATTTTAACCATTTTACATATTTGGTACACATATGTATGGAAAGATTTAAGAGTAAAATCTGATCGTTATAGCTGTATAATTATTTTTCACGGAAGAATTTTTTATGTGCTTTAAAATCTTGAGAGAACTCTTTCACCATCAAGTCAGTGAAGCCACGTGACCAACTGTAGCTGCGATTTCTCATACTCGAAATTTACAAGTTCTTTGTGTGCGTCTACATCACTAAATCATCTGAATTTGATAATTTATAAAAACTAATTGCTGCCTACATCAATATCAGAGCCTTTACTTAAATTATTGAAGCTTTCATAGTTGTGATTCTAATCATGAAAACTCGAGCAAGTACTGAACAAAATCCATGACCTCCATTTTGGAGCATGGAGAATATGACCCAGTTACTTTAAATAGCAGATTTTGACCAGAGTATAAACAGCGACCACATGATCTGACGTATTGGTCATTTGCACCACTGAATGTAGTATCTAATAGAGGGTTTTCCCCAAAGGTGGCGCTATGAAAACCCGCTCAAAATGACTGATGTTTACAGCAGGCATCGAAAGGTGCTTCCATGAGAATGGTGTAGAGGCGTCAAAAGGTGCTTACATGCTAATTGGGTAGAGGCATCCAAAGGCACTTCCATGCAAATGGAGTAGAGGCGTCCAAAGGTGCTTGCATAAGGTAAAGGGTTAACCCTTTCATCACTGTGGACCGGTCTTCCGGTCCAGGGGAAGTAAGTCCGTCAACACTGTGGACCGCTTTACCGGTCTGGAGCAGTGTTCTTCTCTAATGTTATAATACCCGACTATATAAATTTCGGGGTACCTCTAATAACTTCCTTCTTGTTATGTAGATATTATATTTGGATTATCTCATGGGTTTAGCTTGTATACAGCTAGAAATATGGAACAAAGTAGGTACTTTTAACGAGTTTTCCAAATGGTGAAATTTGTATCCAAAATGGCGGAGTTCAAAGAAAGATCGGATGAGAGTGAAGTATCAGATTTTGAATTATCTGATGATTTTTACCAATTTCGACCTAGTACAGTTGGATGAAAATGAGAGAAGACATCTGGAGAGACAATGGCATGCGCTTGTGGGTGATAGTGATCACGATGAAGAGGATTTTGAAGGTTTGAACCGGAGGAATTGTATGCTCCATGTAATTTTGTTTGGACGAAGTTGGAAGACCAAAGAGATTTGTTACAGTTTTCTGAGAGAGTTGGACCCACCCGAGTGTTAGATGGCTCCAGGAAAGCTTTGGAATATTTTCAAATATTCTATTCAGATGAAGTTTTTGGAAACATTGTCTGTCTAACGAATTTGAATGCGACGATCAAACGTGCCAGAGGCGATACAGGTGTGTGGACAGATCTCACCTTGATGAAAGCTTCTACCTGCCAAATGCCTGAAAGAAAGACTTGTGTTGCTGTTGTTGTTGTTGTTGTGGGGCTTAACGCCATTTTTCAACACACGATAGGCTATACATGGCGGCCAGTATTAATGGTGGAGGAAGAAACTGGGAAATCCTCAGAAAGAACCACCGACCCAAGAGAAGCTACTGGCAAGCTTTCTCACATGTTCACATTCGCCGAATCCAAGACTCGAACCCATGCAGACAGAGGTGAGATTGCAGTGATTCGTAACGGAGAGCGCTTTAGACCACTCGGCCAGACTTGTGTTGCTACTGGAATTATTCATGAGTACATCTAGGGTCAATTGAACAAGTTTTGGGAACTTTCTAAGTTTTCTGAGAAGTAAATAGATAATTACTTGTATTTTACCTGTTGTGTTACCTGTTTGCACCTGTATTTTAACAGTTATAATAGATATGCACATTTTAGTGAATTAGTCATAAAATTTGATTTTTAACCTTGATTTTGACACCTAATCCAGCCAGATATCTTTAAAATTGGCAAAGTTATGTTATTTCAAAGTCAACAGGTCATTTTGCTTTACAACTCCAAAGTTACTTAGTGTTGAGGACTATATGCCTACAAAGTTACTTAGTGATGAAAGGGTTAATACAGTCTATTACACAACTTGTTAGTGCAACTAGTCCCCTGGTTTTTGATGTTGACCAATAATCACCAGAGCCAACATACCAGTGCCTTCATAGGGGACTGTTAAGCATAGGATGGGCATGTAATACACTGTTTATGACACTCTTGTTAAGGATGGGCGTGTGATGCATGATACTCTTGTTCAGAGTAAAACCCCCGTTTTGACACAGTTTGACTCAGTTTCTGGGGCATTTGTATTCCATGACCACATTTCCACATTTTTGTTGTTATGTGGATTATAGTTTATGAAAGCTAGTTTATGATATATTGAAGTGATATTGCAAGAAATTGAATGTAGGATTTTTCTAAGCAAAGATAACCTGAAAGCAAATTTTAAAAATAAACATTTCTTCAATACATTGAATGATTTGAAATAAGTTCATTTTTTTTCTTATTTATCTTCCTGAATTAAAGTATTTCAGAAGTTGTGTTCAAAAACCAATGTCAAGTATACAAACTCCAGAGTTTGCTGACCTTTTATTTTCATGCAAGGATATCTGGTATTTGAAATTGGGCTGTTTATGCAGATTTCAGTATAGTTTGACTGGAGTACTGTTTCTTGATAGAATGAGGACTTTTTTCAAATACAAGTCTATGATAGCAAAAGACTATAGCTTGCACATTGGAAAACATCTAAATTAGTTTAATATTTTATAATAAGTATAATTTAGATATCTCTTTGAGAATATAACTGTAACCTTGCATTTTATTATTTAATTTGTACTCAAAAACAATATAGCCATTATTGTGCTGATGTGCTAATAACATACATATATACATACATACATACTGCTTGGTATATCATTTTTGTATCAGCCTTACAGAGACTGTTGGTTAATTAGTTTTGATTGAAGTTTCCTGTGTGTAACAAAGAATCAGAATGAAAATGATTAATCTGCAATTGTGTAATGTTTACATTACAGTTGAGTTGAAATCATAAGTAGGACAAACAGCATAGACCCCAATCTCGTGACACATTATGCAGTGCCAGGACTGTGTCTCAACACTGTTTACTTTTGGGTGGGCATTATGTGTATCTATCAATCAATCTACCTATCTATCTATCTATCTATCAACAAGCAGATTGTGGTAAAAGTTTGAAAATCAACAAGCCTTATGACATCTATCAGGATTAGTGTGTTTGTTAATGTAATTAGGTTGAAGGATGCATGTTTTGTCTGTTTCTTGCAGAACGGTAGTGAAAAATAGCCCAGAGATCATCCGGTCATCTTTGCTGCCATTCTTTAACAATGCAGCTGATGATTTAGACCAGCTGGTGCAGAACCTGGAAAATGAACGATTCAGTCATGTGAAGGGCACCATTACACGTGGAGCAACCAGTGTAAATTATGTCCACATGGTGTTACTTCCGGTTCTCACATCCCTCTTTGATCATATGGGTAGAAACCAATATGGACCTGACCTCATTGGTATGTATATGTTATAAATGTATTTCTAATATTTAAATGGACAGACCTCATTGGTACGTGTATGATATAAATGTATTTCTAACATTTAAATGGACCTGACCTCATTGGTACATGTATGATATAAATGTATTTCCAACATTTAAATGGACCTGAACTCATTGGTACGTGTATGATATAAATGTATTTCTAACATTTAAATGGACCTGACCTCATTGGTACATGTATGATATAAATATATTTCTAATTTTTAAATGTATGTAACATGATTTCTGACTGGTCAAACAACAGATTTGCAGCAGTAAGATATACAGGAAACTTGGAGAAAATTTGATGCCATTCTGATGTCATAACTTGTCATTTGACATCCAGCCACACAAAATGATATATTTTGCAATTTTTTACCAAAATTTTAATTAATTTGTTCGATACATTAGGAATGGCAGTCTAGTTATTGTGGATTTAAGGTTGTTATTGGTGTCACAAATATCTGTTTTACCAAATTTTTTCTGAGTCACCCACCGGTGGTAAAAGTTGTTTATGACAGTAAATCCTCATTAACATCTTAAATTCGGAAATGCAAGGCAGGTAACTCCTCAGATTAAAAATTTGGGATTTTTTTCCCTCTTAAACAGCTTTTTCATTATTAGCTGGAGTGTGACATATTAAAAAAAATTGCAGAGATGAGGTGGTATTGTATCGCTAACATACAGGACACTTTACATACCTGACCTACACATACATGCTGAATGGTAAGTCTGAATGGGAATGTGTACTGTACCACTTTTCACTGACAGTGGAGCATGTTATAGTCAAGTTTATCAACAGGAATCAGCATATTTTACCTATTATCATTTATCTTGTAAGAGAAAATATTTACTTTTATTTGAAAGGGTTAATCTTCCAAATAATTTTAGCAGTTTGTGACCGTTGTATATCACAGTTTTTTTTAATAAATATTTCCTATTTATCTTCAGTTACTACATTTCATAATTATTAGGAAGGGTTTATCTTCATAAGGTTTTTAGCAAATTTTCCCTTTTTTGTTTTGGAACTAAACTTTCCATTGGCATTATGGAGCCATCTTCATATATGGCATTAAACCAAGTGCATACATACATCCCCCCTTCCACACTTGTATCTGAGAAGGAATATATTCTCTGTAGAACTCAGATTTTGTGGAGAATATTTTTTTTACTTGGTTCTGTTATTTAATTTGAAGATCTTCCTGATCTTCAGGCCAAGTTAGTTTGTGGTATGGCCTCATGCCTCTTCCATTGTGTGTTGTCCATCCATCCAGATGCGTATTGGACTTTTCAGAACATCTGAACCAGTTTTACTGGAAGCATTCTAGTAAAAAGACCTTTATAGTTTATATGAATAATGCTAATCCACAATCAAATATGGCCACTGTTATAGAAAAGAAAACAACTTCCAAGTTACTTTTCTAAAGTAACAAAACAGAATTTGGCTAAACCTTTTGTCACTGAAAAAGTCAGTGGCATATTTCAGGATAAAATGCCTACTTGAGCATTCTATTTTATTAGAATATCAGTGTTTTTGTTCTTGTTCCAGCTGGAGACATTCAACTGGCATGCTACAGAATTCTGAACTCCCTTTACAAACTTGGTACCAGTGGTAATAGATTTGCAGAGAGGTAAGGATCTCCACTCTCTCTATCTGTCTCTTACATGCATAGTGGTAATGGTTATTATAAGCCAGTTTCTGTGTAGGGCTGCTTAGATTTTATACAGGTAATGACTTCTTAGATATATTGTACACTTTTTTGTGCAGCACTGATAAAGAAATGCTTATTGTGCAAGAAAAATCTTTTGTTATTAGATGGCATTAGATCAGCTATAATCACATACAGTTTGCTGCACCTTGACTACCCATACAGTTTAAAATGTTTGAAAAGTACAGGATGAATCTTGAAATTTTCAAGCTTATTGGAGTTGATTCTTAAGTATGAACTCAGGCATTTACTTTTGTCAATCATTAAAGTTTAAAAGAAGTAATACATAATCCATCACTACTATGTAGCTTACTCTATTTTAGTGCTGAAAAACCTTGTCCATTTGAGCGGACAGTTGTCAAAAAGACATGGTCCACTTGTGCATCTTGCATGCCCATGCACAAAACAGTCATCTTTTTCAAGAAGCCATGTTAATGGATGTTAGTCAGATTTTTGACTGGTGAAAAATTGCTTGTTGCTAGCACTTCAGTGCATTGTGGTCTTCCATGTTAACATTTATCCTTATTCATTTTACTTGCTGTTAACCCACTTCAATTAGAAAATTGTTCATTTATAGGACCTCTTAGGTTTCCATGCAATATCACACTTCTTAGGGGTTAGGGTACACCTGTATCCGATATCACTTATAGCTTGTTACAGATAAGTCTTTTGTGTTAAGGAAAATATTGCAGCAGAAGCCATGCCCTAGCACGGAAGGAATGACATATTCCTTTTTCTTAATTAATTGTCTAAACACCAAATGCAGTGTTCTTATATCTTTGTATATTGTTATTTGTTATTGTGACTCACATGGCATTGTTATTGTGTATTTGCAGTAGCCTTTAATAAAAATTTAACAACTGAAAATTTTCCTTTAAAGAAAAGTCTGGTAAGTTTTCATTGTTTGTCTTGTGCATGGGGGGTTGGGGGTGGGGTGTAGATAGTCCACATATTGTTTATCTTATGCATCCACTGAGTGTAGATAGCACACACCAGATAAACAACAAGTGAGTTTTCATTGTTTATCTTGTGCATCCACTGGCATGCAGATAGCACACACCAGATAAACAACAAGTGAGTTTTCATTGTTTATCTTGTGCATCCACTGGGTTGCAGATAGCATGCACCATATAAACAACAGGTGGGTTTTTTCATTGTTGTTTGACCACTGGGGTGCAGATAGCACACACCATAGAAACAATAGGATGACTTCATATGTGACATAACATATTGTCATTGTTCATTGTTTCTTGCTGGAAATGTTTATTTTAGAGAACAATGTCAAGATAGTACATGGGGAAGTGTGGCTACAAGAAGGACCCTTTGAACTCTCACCTGGCCTGCCTCATTTATTCAGAATGCACACAGAAGTATTTTGTATTTTGTAAATTATGGTCAAGTGAAATCTGGAATCTAGCTGTGAGCAAGGGTTATGAGTTACAGTTTCAGGAACAACCCCCTGTGTCAAGGACCCCATGTTATTTCACGAGTCCTGTCTGGTGAAATTAAAGGAAGGGGTATACACCCTTTTACAGAAAGGGGCAATCGAGAGGGTTGTGAACAATCAGTCTCCTGCATTCTATTCCCAAACCTTCCTGGTTGCCAAGAAAAGCAGAAAGTATTATTTTGTCAGTCTCTCTCTTCATACCAGTTTCCCTGCTGAGGAACTTTTCAAAATTGAGAACACATCCTCAATCCTATTTACAGTGCATCCATCAGATTGTGCTCCACTAACCATTGGGACGCTTACTTGCACATCTTGTACTTCCTCGATATAAAAATACCTCCAATTTTGCTTGGACCAGGAAGTTTTTCAATTCTTGGTTCTGCTATTCAGAATTACTTCTGCACCAAGAGTCATTGACCCAAGTTGTGGGAGTAGTTGCAGCATACGTCCAATTACTGAGAATTTTTCGATTCTTGAGTACTTCGATGACTGGCAGATTTACAGTGTTCAGATACAGTTCCTCCATCGAGATCTGTTTCATTGCAGGCTGACAGTAACTCGGTTGGGTCTTTTACCCATCCTCAAAAAGTCAGAACTCGTTCCTTCTCAAGACTTTGTTTCTGTAGGGATGAACTTCCTCATGAATCAGAACTTAGTCTGGGTCCCCTGGGTATGAATATGCATCCTAAAGCTTCAGCAGGCACTACGAGCAAAGACATCATTGTCAGCTTGCCTTTCACCTATCCCTATTGGGAACCTTAAACACTGCTGCAAATCTAGGACATCCCCATATGCGCCCTGTGCAGTTTCTCCCTTTCACAAGGTGGAAACCACACAGATATTCTCTATCAGCTCATATTCCTCTAGGACCAGATTTTCATCACCACTTGTGTTGGTTAATGAATTGGGACAGATTCCTGACTGGTGTCCCCATGCATGCACCTGATCCCCACTCCTATCTGTTCACTGATATGTCAGATTCCATTTGGGGTGCTCATTTAGAATCAGAGGGTTTAATATTCCAGGGCCATTGGACTTGGAAAAAATTGTCCCTCAACATCAACCATGTAGAAATGAAGGCCATATTTCTAACTTTGCAAGGATGCATTGATGGAGCAGGGGGATGATATGCCAACATCTCTCTGACAACAAATCAATCATAGCTTATCTCTGACATCAAGGAGGTAGACAGGCTCTTTGCATGGAGGTCTGGAGCCTCCTCCATTGGGCACCCTCAGAGAACATCACTCTCAGAGCTCGCAACATTCCAGGAAAGAATATATTAGCAGACAGTCAGTCCAAGACAATCAAAATAGTCCTCATGGAACTGTCTCTTCACTGCTCCATAGCAGAGTCCCAATTTACACATTGGGGAAGGCCTCAGGTGAATTTATTTGTGACCAGACTAAACAACAGACTTCCCTTATACATTTCTCCATTCCCAGACCATAGTGCATTGGCAGTGGACACATTCAGCTTCTGGTGGGATCATTTGTTTGCATTTCCACCATTTCAACTGCTACTTCAGGGCATGGCAGTTGGTTCAGATTTGCACCTTGCCAATCTCATTAAGTATTTTGAGTTCCAGAGATGTGCCCAGATGGAATCTGTATTGTGTTTTGTGGTCTTTAACCAAAACCCGTTATGAACCTTTGGGTGTGCCTTCCTTCCAGAACCTCACAATCAAGATTGTTTTTTACTTGCCTTGGCATTGGCAAAAAGAAGTTGTGAGCATGAAGCCTTGTCTATCAAAACTGGCTGTCTCTGGTGAAATGGGAATTATGAATTGGTTTTGTCTGCTTTGTCAGCCAGAATTTTTAGCAAAAATCAGCTATCTTTGGAGATCCCCATTCTCAGTCAAATCTCTGCTGGGATGATCAAGATAGGCTTTTATGTCCTGTTCAGGCAGTATGTTTCCATCTTAATGCCTTCATAGGGAAAAAGAAGGGTTGGAAACATCATTTCCTTCCTCTTCAGAGTTTCGTTGATATACCATTGTCTCATGGTGGATTGTGACAATCAAAAGAGCTTATCAGCCCCTTGCTGATAGAGATCTTTCTTTTATGAAACTAAAAGCCAATGAGGTTTTGAGCCTACATACCTAAGTTGCCTATTTAAATCATTCTTATTTGGAGCATGTCATGAAGGCAGCCTTTGGTGATTACATACTACCTTCTACTTCTGTCTCTGCTGTTCAGTACAACAGCTCAGGTATTTTTTTATGTGAGACCTATAGTGAGCATGTGACCCCAAGAGACACCAACTAACAATAAAGTCGATCTCTCCCTCATATGGTGAGTATATTCCATTTTTCTGTTTTTGATCAATTTTAACACACCAGTCTTCACACCTGACTGAGGATTTCAGCGATGCAATAGTGATGGACTATATATTCTATTAAAATGGTTTTTTTTGTTTTTTTTATGGTGGGATAAAACTAACTTTAATTATTAATACTTACATGTCACTATTACTGAATACCTTTCTCCCACCCAACTGTAATATCCTGGTATAATCTATGATAAAGATGACTGTTCAGTGAGGAGCATGGGTGGACTGTGTCTTATTGACAATTTTCCACTCTCTGAGAGGATGTATTCACATCAAATGGGCAAGGCGTTTCAGCATGAAAAAGAGTAGCAATGGGTAAGTATTACACAATTAAAATCGATTTTATCCACTGAGAAAACTACATGTTTAAAATTTAGTTTTCTTATTTTTTTACATGTATCTCTAATACAACAGGGTGTCCATACAGCAAAAACAGACAATAAAATTGATTACCAAGTCTAATAATATTAGCTTTGTGTATTGTATGGGTGATTTTTTGCAATATCTGAACTAAAATCCTTGGACGTCATTACAGATCAAATTCAGGAATCTTGTCCTTGTACACTTAATTCTACTGTGTAGTAATTCATCCAAAGTGCTTGTTTTTCATGAACTATTGAAATATGGTTCAAAAGCTTGAACAGCACGTTAAAAATTATACAACAGTATGTATATGAATCACTTTAAAAATTGATAAATTGAATATTATTGCAAGTAAAGAGACAGCAAACAGACGACAGTACAAAAGTTTGTATCTTATCCTGTTAATATGATGACTTGTTGTGTTTTTATTATTTCTCACCAATGCAAAGAAAGAGCATGTAGCCTTTTAGGGAACAAATCTTTATATGAGAATTTAGTTTTTCAACTGCATTGCATTCTCCAGATTCTAGTTATCATTTTAGTTCAGTGTAATTGAACTGTGTAAAGAATTTGTTTGTGTCCAATTATTCTCTTTTTCTATGAAAAGTTTATAAAGCAGTTGCTATGTCACTCAGTGAAAAAACATTTTGAGGAGTTACTTATGACTAACCGCATGTTTAATTCTCTCATGATGCTGCAGGAAATTATGATCCAAGAAATATAAGATCATTGTAATGCTTTGAATATGACAAAATAACAGATTCTATTTGTGATCATTATAAAATTCCTGTGAGACACTTTTTCATTGGCTGACATGATGTCATGTGATTTGCAATAATTCATGACATTGCACCATCATGTTGTCATAAAGTAATTTTATGGCACTGTGCCATTTGAATGGCATTTTTGCTATATTGAAGATGAATTTAAAATTGTGCATGAAATTAGAGGCTTGTTTATTTGAATATGAAATTTTGTGAACCAGGAAGCCCATGATATTGTCCTCCACTTTTGTCAGTAAATATGAGGTTCGCTGTTTCATAATAATAATACATTTATGGGGGAATATATAAATTATTTTTTATTGAGCAATATCACATGATATTGCTCATTTAAAAAAAATGTTTTTATTTTTTCCCATTCAGGTGTAATAACAGTAAGAGTTGTTTATCTTTCACAATAGATGCCTCGTTTGCTTTAGATTTGATCATGTTAGCAACCATAATGCTTGAGTAGTTTTTACTTTTCATCATTTCATAAATAATTAAATGAAAATAGGTGTCACTTTCAATCAGTAAATACTTGTTTTCAGTGTTGTAGTTATAAATAATCCCCAGGCAGTCACTGATGATGTCTGAATGTCTCATCATAAAGTGTATTACTCTTACTGAGATATGCAAAATCTCAAAAAGAGGCATGAATTTTGAAATATAAATACTGCTTTTCCTCCATGCATTGTGTATTTGAAATTACTCCTAGCATGCATTGCATAATGAGACATGATGGATTCATTTTAAAATTACTCCTAGATGAAAACAATTATATAATAAGCACTTTACTACATTTTAATTGAAGAATATGGGCCCTTTTTTCCAAATGGTACTTCACCCCTAACATTGTGTAGTATCTGCACTTCTCATATTGTGCAGCATAGCTCAAAGAACAGAAAACAACATATTCATATTTTTCCCATACAATTATAGTAATATATAAATATTCACCTCAGCAATGGTCAGTAATTGTATAATGCTGCATAACCAACTGTGAACAGCAAAATGTTGGGTCTACCACTGTGCTATACTGTGGCAGATCTTGGGCTGTAAACAGCAGAAACCTGGGCCTATGATTGTATAATGCTGTGGCAGATATGGGGCTGTGAACAACAAAGACTCAGGCCTGCCATTCTGCAATGCTGTGGCAGATCATTGACTACAAAGATCAAAGTCCTAGGCCAGCCATTGTGTTATGCAGTGGCAGATCTTCAGCTCAAACAGCAGAGACCCAGGCCTGTCATTATGTAATGCAGTGGCAGATCTTCAGCTTGAACAGCAGAGACCCAGGCCTGTCATTATGTAATGCAGTGGCAGATATGGGCTGTGAACTGCAGGGACCCAGGCCTGTCATTATGTAATGCAGTGGCAGATATGGACTGTGAACTGCAGGGACCCAGGCCTGTCATTATGTAATGCAGTGGCAGATATGGCTGTGAACTGCAGAGACCCAGGCCCACCATTGCGTTATGCAGCGGCAGATATTGGGCTGTGAACAGCAATTACCCTGGCTTGTAGTTGTATAATGCAGTGACAAACTTTGGGCAGTGGAGACCCAGGCCTACCATTGTGTAATTCTGTGGCAGATCTGGAGCTGTGAACAGCAAAGACCCAGGCCTACCATTGTGTAATGCTGTGGCAGATCTAGGAATGTTAACAGCAAAAACCCTGATCTGTTATTGTATAATGCAGTGGCAGATCTGGGACTATGCTGTTTATTCTACCACAATTTTCATTGTGTATTACCTGACATCAGTTGTGGGACTGCATTGTTTGCAGTTATGCCAGTATTTTACACATGAGATGTGTGCGGTGTTACTGTAACAGTGTATGATTCATAAATGTAACTGCTTACAGTTATGTACAACAAATAGTGTACAGCAAAACACAGATCATTTGCATTTTCTCAAGTGTTTCTATAATACATTATTTCTGCTGAATAGTCCCTGAATAAATAAATTTTATTAACCACACACTTCAGGAAGTATATGATTATACAGTAACTGGAATATAACTTGTTTTCAGTTATTCATATGCATTTAGCTATATGAAAATGCCCCCAAAAACAGTATAGTACTGACCCATTGGTGAATTCCATCATAAGAAATATTCATGAATATATGGATTTTAAAGAACTGCAAAGGTTACTTTGTTATGCATGTAGATAAAAGAATGATTGTGTCACAGTATATAATTGTGAAAACTTGTCTCAACTGCAATATCATGCTCTCATTAAGGCTGCAAATCACCAAGTCGGTATTATTGTAGGTACATGTATTACAAGGACACCTGCATCATATCAAAAGTTGCCATATTTACTTGAATATTACCTATATCAAGCTTTGCATATGATGAATGTGTACTTTGTAGTACCCAGATTTGCCACTGTTGCATCCCTTTCTTTGATCAAGGGCGATCTTGAAATGGCCTGGTACCATTTTAAACACAGGTAAGGTTGTGTATCAGCTGCACGTTTTCACATCTGTAAGCCAGCACCGAAATGCACCAGACCAATTTCACTACTTTACATGATCCTGAAACAACACCATGCTGTGTTGCAACCAAGCATTTTGGTTGCAGTCCTGAAACAGTACCATGCTGTATTGCATCCAAGCATTTTGGTCCCAGTCCTGAAACAGTATCATGCTGTGTGGCAACCAAGGATTTTGGTCCCATCCCTGAAACAGTACCATGCTTTGTTGCAACCAAGCATTTTGTTCCTAGTCCTGAAACAAAACAGTGCTGTTTTATAACTGATCAATTTTTTCCTAATTTATCCAGTCCCAAGTGTGGGACAGTGAAGTTTGTAACCAGAATTGATTTTGCTATTGTTCACAACTGAATCAATTTCTTAAATTTTAATTTTATGTCAAAAATGATAAGTCTTAATTTAAGGATTTTTGTTCATTTTGAAATTATTATTATTTGGGACCTATGCAGTTTTTAAATTGTACAGTGCTGTCAATTTTCTGTAATTATCTTACCGTAAATATAGAAAATGAAGCTTTCGAGCTAAGAGTATTGTATTATGAAATAAATAAAAAATAAAAATCTTGTATCAAGCAAAATATTTTTGTATTATTTTGCCACACAGTGCAGTGAAAATCAGAAACCTGCTATATTTCATTATACATATTTTTTAATGTCATTAATGTTTTTATTTTGATTTTGATACAGTACTTAGTCTACTTGTGAAACAGTTGGTCGCATCAGAACTGGATAAGTACAATTGCTTGCATCCAAAATGGTCCACTACCACTTTAGGATTATGTAAGGTTGTGAAATGACCCATTGCTCTTTCAGGAGCAAAAAAAGTTAGGGAAAACGGTTCAATAATGAAATTGACCTGTGACTATTTCAAGGTTGTGAAATGGCAAATGGGCTGTTTCATGACCAGGTAGAGACTGCCCTTTTAGGACCAGGTAAGGGTTGTAACATGGCCCAGTGCCATTTTACCGGTACTGTTTTGAAGTGGAACCAAACTGTGTCAAAACTGAATGGTCATGAAATGGTGTCTGACATCACCACATATGAGTTTTTTCTAAATATGGACATAATTTCTGTTTTGAGTTTGTTATGAAATACTGCTAATATTGCATACTTACATAGATTCATGGAAATGTTTCCTGATTTTTCAATATTTCTTTGTTAAAATATTGATTGAATAAGTGGAGGATAAGCTAGCAATAACGATGCTATTTTCTTTGTTCTCTTGTTGATCCTAGATGTGCTTGTATCAAAAAAGTGTTTGAAAACCTGTTTTACAGTATATAAAAGGGATTTTAAGTTGGAGTTAATGGTTATTTTTATGTATTTTAATTTTATATATTTTAATGTTTTCTAACTTGATCAACCTGTGTTTGATTTCTGTGCTCATATATATTGTTCCATTTTCTTTTTCTCTACACCCACCTGCTCTATGGCTGTAGGGAGACTATATCATCAGAACTATCCAGGTAGAGTGCCAGTAGCATGAATTGGACATTATTGTGCCAACTTCTTATTTGCTGTGTGTTTTAATTTTTTTCTAAGTAAATGTGTAGTGCACTGCTTCTTTAACTGTTCTCCGTTTATCTTTAAAAATAAGTTCCCCTTCCTCCATCCAGGTTCACAGTCAAGAAGTTTCTTGATTCAAGAGTAGTGGGGAGCCAAATTGGCTGAGTGGTTATGGTCTTTTATTGTGACCAGAATGATGTGGGTTCAGTTCCCTACATTGGATCGGCCCAGATCAGTTGCTTTTAGGCAAAGCACTATATTAGCCTTGTCACAATGATACTTTCAAAGTGTTCATATGCTCTTAACCTCCCAAACCAATCAGGAGTAATGATTAGACACTGCCAGCTTTAGGTTTGTGATTAAGCAATCTGATTGGTTACCTCCAAAGCTTTTATCCTATACTGTTGCTTGAAAGGAAATGCTCTAATCCAGTCAGAAAGCTTAAAATAGATTTGTATGCATGACTGCCACAAGAGTTCCCATTCATTTTAGTAAATTTCTGCTTGTTTTGGCTTTTATTGTCTTAAATTTATTTTGAACAGCACCTTTCCTAGCACATGTGTTACAGATGGTTAATAACTTTGCCTGATACATGCTTTTTGTGCCCAAGTTTGGGGGATTGAAGACAGTGTTTACCCAGTGGAAAGATTTTTATAATCAGAAATATGTAAACCTAACAACTGCTTATACCCTGATAAATATTGATTATATCATTAACTCTGATGCTTTTATTTTCTTTCTAGCATGCAGTTACTGTTGAATACCAAAAACAACACAAGATATGACAACAATTATTCAGAGTAAAAAGCACTCTACTTCCTTGTATAACCAGTAGAATTGTTCTTTGCTTAATTAAGCGTGACAAATGCTTGACAGGCAGTATCAGGCTCTTAAAACTTATGATCTTTTAATGATTTAAAAGACTTAGCCAGATTAATACATTTTGCTTTATGCATGGACCCTCTTTTGATAAATATTTTACATAGGTGTTACAAGTAATTAAAAAAATTGAAACAATAGTTGTTACTTACACTACTGTTTGTTCCAGAGAGAAGCCTGTTTCATTAGACATTGGATTTCTTTTTTATGTGTTCTTTCTCTGATGCTTTTTAAACTCACCTGCTACAGTTCCAACTTTTAAAAGTTGCATTCATATTCAGTCGTTTTCTTTCACCAGTCATTGAATTAAGAGCAGCTCTAATATAATATAATCAAACAGGCAGGTGCCAAATGCAAAACGGTTAAGTTATATTTCAATTTATGTAGTTAGTTGGAAAAGACCCCCAATGTTGTACCAAGAGGTAAATAAGCAAATCACAGAAAGTTAAGTTCCTTTGAAACAACCCCACAAAACAAATACACTGAACAAAATTGTAAGTCATTATCAAGCACCATCCTTTAATTCTAGAAAATGTTTGAATGCCCTTGGTTTTTACTTTTCTTCTATACATTTTATGAGTTTTAATAAAGATTGTCATGAAGTTAACTTAGTCTTTTCCAACATCGTTGAGTAGTACACCTTTCAGGTTTTCTGACAAAAATTCTAGCTTAATTAAATATGATAGCTACACACCTTCACAGCACAAGAGCTCAGTAATTTTGTGTTGGTAAATGAATTTTAATATTAGACAGAAAGATGATTTTAGCAGACTGACTTTGCAATTGAAATGCCTCTGCAAATCAGTGCCTTCTTTACAAGTCATTATGGGTAATTTTCAGCAATGTTATTGGTATGACTAGTATTAGGATATTAAATGTTTTCATTAATATAAAGCTAAACTAATGAAAGTATAACACTGTTCCAGTTTGTCCCACAATGCCTCCAAAAAATGGTCAGTTGGTAGTGTTTACTGGAAGGGTATACCAATCAAATGGGTTGAAATAGTTTATAGTTGTTACATTCTTCAATAATTCTAAATTTTACACTTGAAACATAATTACATTCATTATACACTTCTAATTTTTTTATGATTGCTTAAGAATAGTTTATACACAGCAACAGATGTCCCACTCACTACCATTCCCACAAAAATAGTCCACATTAACATGCATGAACTATCTGAATACATCACTCACCAACCAATCAAAACATTTCTGTCACATGCAGTGTCTTTGTTCATCTGTTCTTATTTTGGATTGGTGAGCTATAGCACATTATATTTCTGTTGACTGTTTTCATCCTGCCACAATGCAGTGTTCATGCACATGGGATTGTCAGGGCTGCTGCATGTTGTTTTCCTTATTAAGGGTATTCACTTCATTCCATTCTATTTTATTTACCCAAGAATCTAAAGTCAGAACAATATTGCATATTCAGACTGAACCCATTGATTGAAGTTCACACACTTGCCTCTGGCATACCAACATTTGTTGGACAGCCCAGTCTTCATAGGGTTCCGTAAGTTTCCATTGATAAAACTCCACTCAAGGGTTATCCATACCATTCTGTCAGGGAGTTTCACAGCCCAGATGTGACCTTTGTACAGCATTGTTGTACCCATTCAGTAACTGCTAAACCACAGACAAAATGAACCAAAATTCATCAGTAGCAGTAGACTGTCCATCTAGGCAAAACATATATGATTTTTAAAAAAATGTTAACTGGGTTGACATTTTGTTGTGTCTAGCTTAAGTTATCATTCCATTCTTTGGAAACAGATTGTTTGCATAGTTCTTAATCAAGTCCAGCAAAGCACACACAATGTAGAAACTGTCGTTATTTTGCATTTTAGTCCTTGTTATTAGTTTAAGATTGTTCGAAGAATTTGTAAAAAAACAAATAATAAGAAAATTACATATTTCCGTAAGTATTATGCTGATTGGTGCTAAAGAAACTATTGCCTTTTGCTTCTTGACTATTCACTAACGAAAACATCTGCTAAGTTTATTGGTTGGGATTTAACAGTAAAGAAGGACAAAACAAGGGTATAGACCAATGTGATGGAATAGGGATTTAAAAGACTGATCTGTAAACGTTTATGTCTCTAAATACGTGCCAAACAACCTATTTTATAAGTTTATAAAATATTCTATCTTATACCATCAAATATGATTGATAAATATGAGATTGAAAGTGCATTCATTTGACTGGTGTGTTTATATCTACTGGGCTTAGTTGAAATTTTCAGAGTTTTTATCATCAAATGTTTAAACCTCTTCTACAAATGATTAAGAAATTTTATTATTATAGATTTTGTGCTTTTGTCAAGACTGTCAGTAAAGTATAATGTACATGTAGGAAAGGTAGTACACTTAATAGGTTCTCACATCAAATAAACTACTGCTTGTTAACAGAATTTTTTTCAGTGCACAAAAAACCCATATTTTTTTAAAGGATTGCATTGCTTGTGGAGATTGTCATTTATATTTTGTCATTTTCTCTTTATTTATTTTAGGCAAAAATAATATGTTTCTGGTTGGCCGACCATCCCTATTTCTCATTGCTGACTCTAGCACTTTTTTTCCCCCATAGCAGAAAAAAATTACAAAAATGATGTTAAATATATATGTTTTTAAAAAACCTGTCTACCCTAATTTTAAAACCAGTGCAGTAGGAAAGACACTTTTTTTTCCTAATGGTTGTGGTGTATAATTCTTTTGTTGTAACAGAGCTTCATTCTCCAGGCAGCAGATACCTTGTGCTGGTGTCATCATTCTTTTTGGGCAGAGACTGTACCATAAACACTGTTATACCTATTCCACCTGATCAAATGGAAAGTTGCCATGACCAAGGATGAATTGACTCAGCTTTTTGTCACTTGATTCAATAGATAAACATTATATATTTATTAGATGTAAGCATATTCCAGTGCAGTCAATTTAATGCCCAAGGGGGATGGCAACTGGTTGACTGATCATGATGTAGTCACCTATCTGCCCCCTGCTGATCAAAAGTGGACTGGTTGACTAGCTGTTTCTGCACAACTTATGATATTTATTTTGGATCAGTAATGTTTTCCTCCTCTTTTAAACTGTTCAGACAGCAGTGTATATTTAAAGTTTCAAAATGGTCTTCTGGCTGCACAGTCATTTTGAATTGTCAGTCCTTTTTGATATTGAATTAATATGAACTTAAATAATTATTTAAAATAATTGCACATTATTAAATGTAATGGATTTTTAAAATGTAAAACAGACTTGGATGCTTTCTTAATGTAATGATAAGAAAATAACATTTGTAGGGAGACTTCAGTTAAGAGATTGGTTTTAGTTAAAAGTTTAAAATGAATGTAAAACTCTGATGCTGATGTATTTCTTAACCTGAGCAAAGATATAGTGAGGAAACAGCAATTGATAAATAGTTAATAAAATTAGTAGCCAAAATAGTACAAGATGCTATAATTATTATAAAATTTAGAATTGAAGGTGGCCTGCAGTTAACGTCTGCTAATTAAGGCCATCCATTCTTGTAAGTAAAGTGTAATCATTATTGAATTGTTAATCCTTTTAGCAAGGTTCTGAGAAACACAACCCCATATATAGAAACATTGACTATTTATAAATATTCTACATTCAAGTAATGACTGCATTGTACATGGAAAGATGTGTCATTTCAGACATCGTCCAGCACTAGGGGAGTGTCTCAGCTCATTTGCAGGCTGCTTCCCTGTGGCATTCCTAGAACCCAGTCTGAACAAGTACAATAAGAACTCCATTCTCTTTGGCCTGGAGGGAAAAATCTCGGAGCACTCACTGGAGGCACAGGGTAAGTGTATACTTAGAAATATAACAGGTATAGATAATGCCTAACAAACAGTCAAAATGGATATGTGTAATACAGTATGTATTGCAGAAATCGTCGAGGGCATAGGCTTACATAGCTCTGGTGGTAGAGTGACCAGCTAGAATTATGGAGTTCTTTCTTTAAAGCCTGGTCCAGACAAGCATATCTCAGTCTCTGACATTTCATGGTGCTGGCTGCATTACATAGAATCACTCAGCAATACTTGAAAAGGGTGTGATATATAGTTTAGCTATGTCAGCAGGGTGGTATTATGATATACAGTCTGTGTATGTCAGCAGGGTGGTATTATGATATACAGTCTGTGTATGTCAGCAGGGTGGTATTATGATATACAGTCTGTGTATGTCAGCAGGGTGGTATTATGATATACAGTCTGTGTATGTTAGTCAAGTAGTGGTCTAATGTACAGTCTGGGTATGTCCATGGGGTGTTAATTGATGGAGGTTGGAAGCCACTTCTCATGAAACAATGGGAATATATTAAAGGAATGGATAAAATGTTTCCACAGATGGCTTATGTTGTAGAAACCCAGCATTGTTAGGGAAGTCCAGAGTTTGATCTTTGGTCCAGATGACGTAGGTGGTTGAAAGATGATCTGTAGTCCAGTTGGCTTAGATGGTGGAGGGTCCAACTAATGTTTGGGAAGTCCAGAGTTTGATCAGTATTCCAGTGGACCCAGATAGCTTAGGTGGATGAATGCCTAGCTGATGTTTGGGAACTCCAGAATTCAATCTGTAGTCCAGTTGGCTAAGATGGCTTAGGTGGATTTTATTGAAATCCAGAGTCTGATCTGCAGTCCAGTCCTTGATATTTTTCCTTCTTAACCATATGTTAGGGTTTATGTGTCTAAATGAAAGGCAGCATCATTGAACAACTTTTAGGTACAAGGAAAATTTCAGCCTTTTAAGAATGTAAGACCAGGTTAACTTAGCTTTGGAGGAATCAAACTTAACACATGTAAACTCAACTCTTAGTGTGTAGTTTGAAATGACATTATTATTACATGATGACATCAGCAAGGTAACGTTACCAATGAGTATTGTAGTGCTATGAACTCTGGGAGAGATTGGATGTAAAATGACACTAATGCAATTGCATTAGTTAGGTAAATCTAACATAGATTTGTATTGGTCCAAACATAACCATGTGATCAAGGCTGAGCCACATTTATTTCTGTATAAACTGTATAGAGAACTATTTGATATGAACTGATATAGAGTCACTTACAAAATAACTAATGTAAATACTGAAGGAGAAGGCAGACACTGCATGCCTTCTAAGTGAAATATAAATGGGGGTTCTGTTTCTGTTTAAAATAAAATAAATTCATTTTGATAGAATCAAAAAAAAATCTTTGTAATTTGTCTCTAAAAAAGTAATTCTTTCTTAGACCATATTTCATATAAACCTAGATAGAAATATTGCATGTATAATAAATAGGCCAAGGTCTCTTGTGTATCTGGCATTCTGCATGTAGCTGTTGTGTCCAAAATGGCAGAATTGAAAATTTTCACTAAATTTGCCATATCAGATAAATTTCATACATGGAGACATAGAACATAATGACCCATCAAAATATGACATGCCTTCTGAAGCGGACAATATTTCACAGGCTGAATTATCAAGTATTTTGAATGAACCAGCTAAACTTTAGTCGCTTGCCATTTGAACAGCAGGATGACCACAAAACAAAATGATTAAAATCTCAAAGAGTAAGGATGAGTAGAAACCACAACAGTATAGATCTACAGTGAGATCTCTCAAGTAGACCCTTATCTCAGAGCTGGGAAACTCAAAATCTATGAAGAAAAAGATTGGGGCCACACTACTTTAACTTGGGCTTATTACAGAAGAAATAAAAACTATCGGTAAATTGATATAAAGAGCATGAGGGGAGTCCAAAGACTAACAATACAACACCTGGAACCTTAGTCCTACAACATATGATGCCCCCCACCCCCGATAGTCACAGTGTGGGGATGCAAAGTAAATCACACCCCACTTCTATAACTGTCAGGGTCAATGTCATACTATGTATGAATGTTGAATCCCCCCCCCCCATCTCTTTAACCATTTACCAATAGTCTTACTTTTCTTTATTAGGAGTCCTAGTGGTTAGTCTAGCATGTTACTGAACACGAAAATAGATTTAAGGAAATGAAAATTGGTTACTCACAAATCTGAACCATGAATTGTCCAGATCATGTTGAACCCATTCATAAATGCATCAGTCTTACTGTCATTTTTATGTCCAGCAGAACAAAACATCTTTTGCTTTGAATATTAAGCTTCTACTCAGAATACAAGTGCAGATTTAGATAAAATATTAAGACCATGCTGTGGAATGTCCAAGACTTTGGAGAAGATCAGCTGTCATTGATGGAATTTCTTGTTTATGTTGACGCAGCTATTATGTTGATGGAGAAGACCCAGTTCTATAAATAGTCATGTACCAGAAGCCCTCAACAGGTATTCATACACTGAAATAAGGCTGTAAAACTGATAATTATTTTTAATAAAGGAAAATAATAATGAAGGAATTAATAAAATTATAAAGAATTGCAATGAGTTTAATATTCTTTTTTTCTGCATTTATCATGGTATAAACTGTAAATTGCCAAATCACCCAATTTATTTAATACCCTTCAGGTGTTATTTGCTGTGAGACTCGACAACTGACAACTTATACCATGATAAATTCAGACAAAATTTAAACTCCTAAATGGTTGTAATTTCTGTCTATTATTAAATAATGGAAAAGAAAAATTATTGTAGTTTTAATCATCATAATAGCAATCCTGTGAAAGAAAATGATAAAGTCAAAAACAAATTCTGCGAGACCTTGGAAAATCTTTAGCAATTATGACCTGCTATCATTCAGCCATGCAGGTTTTCTGTTGCTGTTAAACTGAAGTGATCTCAGTAATTGTTTTATACTGAAAACAAAACTCACTAAAATATACTTTCTGTTTGTATTTGAAAAGAAAAGTCAATGGTCTTCATTCTGTGCAAATTTTATGAATGTTTAAAAATTCATTCAGCTGTTATTTTATGTACAGTTAGTGACAAAATATTTTTATTAAAAAGTTAAATACTCCACCATTACACAAGCAATCATCCTCAAAAATGTAATTTTCTACAACATGATGTTTGCTAGTTTATTACAGTTTGTTGCATTGTATCTCTACAGAGGTAATGGACCAATTAGTCGAGACATTGCCTCCCCTAGAGAAAATTATTGCGGAGATAGAAGAACTGGCAGAGTCCGGAGGGAAATATCAGGAGGCACCACATGTCATCGAGGTTACGCTGCCCATGCTGTGCAGGTTAGTCACATTCTCATTCACAGTTCTACTTGTCCACTGTTTACAAATATTAGCTTTTTTAGCTGATCTGGCTGTGAGATTAGGTGAGCTTATGATGTGGCTTGCATGGTGCATTCCATATCTTGTGTCTTGTCTGTCATATGTCAACATTTGCTATTTTAAACTTCTTCTCAAAAACCACCATATTTCTACCAAATTTGACAGAGAGCATAATGACGTCAGTTTTGTATGAATGATTCCAATCTGGCATCATTGTGACTGCTATTACAGTTTTGTATGATTGATTCCAATCTGGCATCATTGTGACTGCTATTACAGTTTTGTATGAATGATTCCAATCTGGCATCATTGTGACTGCTATTACAGTTTTGTATGAATGATTTCAATCTGGCATCATTGTGACTGCTATTACAGTTTTGTATGAATGATTTCAATCTGGCATCATTGTGACTGCTATTACAGTTTTGTATGAATGATTCCAATCTGACTGCTATTACAGTTTTGTATGAATGATTCCAATCTGGCATCATTGTGACTGCTATTACAGTTTTGTATGAATGATTCCAATCTGGCATCATTGTGACTGCTATTACAGTTTTGTATGAATGATTGCCAGGAATGATTCCAATCTGGCATCATTGTCACTGCTATTACAGTTTTGTATGAATGATTCCAATCTGGCATCATTGTCACTGCTATTACAGTTTTGTATGAATGATTCCAATCTGGCATCATTGTCACTGCTATTACTAAGAGTAAAAAAAAACTCAAAATAACTTCTGATGAATTTGACAGAAAGTATCCTGGCATGAAGGTCTTTTTAAGTTCAGATGTATAATGCTTCGCTGCCATCAAATATGGCTGCTGTTGCTAAAAATGGAGAAGTCTTACAACAGCTTGTAAAACAAAATGCTAAACAGAATTAATTTAGATTTAACAGGAAGCATGATAGCCTGAAGAGCTTTATATGTTTATAAATGATGCTGATTTGATATCAGATATAGTCACCTACTAAAATTGAAACACCGTTGCAATCCAAAAGATTATAGGTATAATTGTGCACTTTCTGCTTAAAGCATGAAAGCAAAATTAACATGGTGAGTCTTTAATGACAACTGACACTAAGGTGTTAAATGATTTTAATTCTTTGCAAGTTCATAACCACTTTTAATATTTATACCCAGGTAAGCACAAGCATTTTTGAGACAATTAGGTACTTATTAATGACCAACTGAAGTGAACTTGTCTCTGTTTAATGAGAGGTCTCTATTGTTGTTTATACTTATCTATGAGTATTACATGTACTATTCATTTATATTGTTACATATATATTTATTGGTAAATAATTAACGCTACAGGCATTTGTGATTACTCGCCAACACAATGAGATCTTGCTTTAAAAAAAAGACAGTGGGTCTGTTTAAATTGTGCCCAAAAATAATAAGATGTAAAGCATCATCCTAATTGTACCAAGCAAAATAATTTATTTTGGTGATAATTTTTTTGTGTCTGAACACAAACAGGTAAAAGAAAATCAAGAAAATATGGTATACCTCATTTTGAAGAGATCTTCTCACCAGTTCTATTCCAATACATTGCCTGCGTTGTGGTTCTTTACACCTAGTAACAATAGGTATGAAACATGTACATTACCTTGCTTGAAAACACTAATCCAGAAACTGCCATGGAACTCCCCATGAATACATTGTGTGCAAAACACACACTGTAATGGAACTCCCCATGAATACATTGTGTGCAAAACACACACTGTAATGGAACTCCCCATGAATACATTGTGTGCAAAACACACACTGTAATGGAATTCCCCATGAATACATTGTGTGCAAAACACACACTGTAATGGAATTCCCCATGAATACATTGTGTGCAAAACACACACTGTAATGGAATTCCCCACGAATTCATTGTGTGCAAAACACACTGTATTTTCAGCACTACCTGTTTATCAAGCTCAAGAGCAAAACAGCCAGCTGGTCAACAGAGATAGAGGTCTAGGAGCACTAACAGAAAATCACTGCAATTCTGAGCTGGATCCAGGGTCAAGAGGTTGGGAAAAAGAATTTGAAATATGGTATTTGACTGACAGGCATTCATCAAAGCATCATGAGTTGAACAGAAGTTTCCAGGCAGCGAGTCAAAAGACCCATTAAATTTGGTGTTTTTACATTTCATTTTGTCTCAGCCTCTCTTTATACAGTTTGATCAGATTTGACATTTTAAACACTGGAGCAATATTTTCAACATGTCTGCTTTTCTCAGCATAGGAACTAGCTCTGCTAAGACTGTGCTGTGTACCATGACACTTGGATTGATCAGACCCCTCTCATTTTTTAACTGACTAATCTGCATTTATTGTAAAATTACAACAGGAAATTAGAATGACAATTGGTTTCTTGTGCTACCAGATCTCCAGCTTTCAAGTTTCCTATTACTCAATGGTACTGAATTAGCAATGCACATTTTTGTACTGGGACTTATATACATGAATAAAGAGACTCAGGTGGACTCTATGCATAGAAGAAACATACTTTTGAGAGGATATAGCTTCTGTTGACTTGCACAGGTCAAAGCTTTTTGCAAACTTGAACCTTTGTCAGGTGATCATTTTTGTTTCTTATCTCATTTTAGCATGTTTTTGTTAAATTTGTTACTGAATGATTTGTGCCAGATGACTTTGTGCGCCACCAAATTATCTGCTATTCCCATACTTCATCAAGGATGGTCATACTTCCTTGCTATTCCCATACTTTCATCAAGGATGGTCATACTTCCTTGCTTTTCCATACTTTCATCAGGATGGGCATGCTACCTTGCTATTCCCATACTCTCATCAAAGATAGGGATACTTCTTTGCTATTCTTATACTATCATCAAGTTTGGGCATGCTTGCTTGTTTCCCCATACTTAAATCAAAGATGGGCATACTTCCTTGCTATTCCCATGCTGTTAACAAGTTTGGGCATGCTTGCTTGCTATTCCCATGCTTTCATTAAAGATGGACATAATTCCTTGCTATTCCTATACTCTGATCAAGGATGGGCATAATGCCTTGCTATTCCTATACTCTGATCAAGGAAGGGCATACTGCCTTGCTATTCCCATACTGTCATCAAGTTTGGGCATGCTTGCTTGCTATTCCCATACTGTCATCAAGTTTGGGCATGCTTGCTTGCTATTCCCATACTGTCATCAAGTTTGGGCATGCTTGCTTGCTATTCCCATACTGTCATGAAGTTTGGGCATGCTTGCTTTCTATTCCCATACTTTCATCAAGGATGGGCTTACTTCCTTGATATTCCCATACTCTGATCAAGAATGGGCATACTTTGCTATTCTTATACTGTCATCAAGTTTGGGTATGCTTGCTTGCTATTCTGATACTTTCATCAAGTTTGGGCATGCTTGCTTGCTATTCTGATACTTTCATCAAAGATGGGTATAATTCCTTGCTATTCCTATACTCTGATCATGGATGGGCACAATTCCTTGCTATTCCCATACTTTCATCAAGGATGGGTGTACTTCCTTGATATTCCCATACTTTCCTCGCAATGTGCATGCTTCCTTGCTCAATAAAGGATTGAATAATCTCAGCTGAAGATTGATAGCATGCTTTGAAACCATTTGTTTTTATAACATGTGCAATCAAGAGCAGCGAAAGAAATTTCTACAAAAAACATCATACTGACATAGATTCTTGGCCAACTGCTCTTGCTTTTGGGTATTAGGTAAATGTCAGCCAAGTGTGCAATCTCTGAACTACTTGGGCCTCTTGTTTTGTTCTGTTAAATGGAATCCCATTTCCAGATAGCTAGGTCTGATGAAATATTATAGTCTCCTGATCAAGTAAAAAAATGAACTGTTATTGCATGGATGGATGGTGTCTTCTTACATTTGGACTCTATCATTTGGAGGTACAGCATGAGTCAGATATCATATGGAGTACAGCATGAGTCAGATATCATATGGAGTACAGCATGAGTCAGATATCATATGGAGTACAACATGAGTCAAATATCATATGGAATACAGCGTGAGTCAGATATCAAAGGGAGGTACAGCATGAGGCAAATATCATAAAGAGGTACAGCATGAGGTAAATATCAATGCTTCAAGGGTCAAGATATAATTTTACCCCCAGAATGTTTCAATCTTGTTATTTTATGCAAGATTTCTCTCTTTTCAGCTATTTACCATATTGGTTAAAGCAAGCTACAGTCAAGACAGAAAGGTATGTTTAATATCAATCTATATATACACTATTACTCATCTGTTTAAAAAGGATATAATTCAACAAAATTTAGGCCAGAAACTCATATAAATGGCCATTTTGTTTAAATTCCAACTTGAAAAATATTAAGTAATATACTTTATATAATGCCAGAAAGTCTAGAAATTAGAACTCTTTATATATGCATTAAGAAAGATTTAATTTTTTTTATGATCATGTTGTAATTTACCATTAAAGTGACTCTTTTAAAAGGGGGAAGGGGTGGGTTTCATACAAAAATTTCTTATATGAATGATGATTCTTTTGTAGTGGTCAGACGGTTTCCACTGTTACAGTTGAGCTGATGAACAATATCTTAGGAAATGTACTAAAGTTGATCTCCAACAATGTGGGCTCAGAAAATGCTCCATGGATGAACCGAATTGCAAGTAAGTGTACAAAAAATTTGACTCTAATGCAGGTTGTTTAAAGTTAATTTTGCATCTATTGTGTCAAATTTTATGTCACCTGTGAATTTTTTTGCAAGACATGGGAATAAAGTTTTGATAGCATTATCATCATTGTTGCTTGGGTAGGCATCACAGTTTTTACATTTAGCTTAGTTTTGCTGACACTTGCATGTACAGTCACGAAACTTTATGGGTGTAGTCATTTTGAAGGGTACTGATTACCACACTCAAAAATAGGTCACAGTAACTTTTCATGTTCCAGTGATTATCTTATTTTTTAAGTTTGCTAAATTCTCTGACACTGTTGTGGATAGACATGAAACTTTATTGGTATCTTCAACTTGGATGGTCTCCTTGGGCAAAAGTAGTTCATAGTCACCTACTTTTCACTCACCAGCATGTATATTATTTTTTATATGCCTGCCATAAAGCTGAACTTATTTCATGTAATATTTTGCATCTGCCTATCTGTTACAGTTTTTTTTTGGCACAGTAACTAAATTCGTCCAGTTGTCCACCATCTGCAGTTAAGCAACTTTGAGGATGGCTTGCACTTTTGGTAACGAAGAAGCCTATCAGTTTTGATGTCAAAACATAAAGGCCAAGGTCACTTTGACTGAAAGAATAATTTTCCTGCACAATAACTTGAGGTTTCCTTCATCTATAGTTACCAAACCTCATGGATGGCGTGCACTTTGAATATGGAAGAACATTATTAATTTTGGATTCAAAGGTCAAAGATCAAGGTCACTGTGACTGAAAAAAATCTTTCCACATAATATTAGTTCTGCATTACAGACTTTCACCAGGCATTGTTGATGGCTTGTAATTTGCTTAAGGAAGAAGCCTATAAATTTGGTATGAAAAGGTCAAAGGCCAAGGTCTCTGTCACTGAAGGTGGAAAAAATGGTTCCTACACAATAACATCAGTTACACTTCAAAGACCTGAGCCAAATTTTGTGGATGGCTTACACTTGGGGTATGCAGGGAACCCATCAATTTTGGGGTCAAAAGGTCAAAGTCAAGATCACAATGACTGAAAGAAGTGGCTTCACAGACCAATATCAGGTATCTACATGTAGGACTATTAAACCCATAGGGGGACATGTAATGTGGTGTTAATGGTACTTGCAATGCATTTTGTTCCGTTTTTCTGACATGGTTATATGTATTTACTATATAATGTCAAATTGAACCTGAATGTTTTGATGGTGTAATTTCTTTAAGAATACTTTGTTTTCACGGCTAACATAGATTCCTGTTCCACTCCTGTCATAATCTTTATAACAGAAGAAATTAACTGATTCTAGTTTGCATGGTTTGGTACTGACAATTTTCATTAAACAAACCACAAAATAATTAAATTCCAATGCCTGTCAATTCAAATTAATATAAAATAAACTTGAACTGAGAGTTTTTTTTAAATAATGGGATATTATTTCAAATGGTCTTTAATGAAATTGATGCTAGATCTATGATCACAATGAGTGCAAATGTGCATTTTAGTACTTTCACAATGGAGGGTTAGACACTGCTTTCCTGATTGTGGCTTGGGAACTTGAAAGTATTTTTCTCTCTAAACATATTCATATATTCTCTGAATGATGAAGATATGCGATCTAAAAACTGAACAACATGCTTCAAAGCAATAAGTTGCACTTTGCTATCAATATCTGCAGTCTAATGAAGAGTGAAGCATGCTACATCCGATTTTTGACAGTTTGATACTAGTATGACGGGGCTATATCTGAGAATAAATCCATCTGCCACTTGAAAAATAGACTAGGCTGGCCTATTGTTATTCCTCCCCCAAATATACTATCTGTCATGTAGAGCCTATCATGTTCTACAAAATAAGTATTAATTGCAGCCCAGATAGATATCATCACCTTTTCTGCAGTGTGCCAAGAGATTTGCTACTCAGAGTATAAAGTGAGATAGATAAAAAATAAGTTTAATTTTTCAATAAATTTGTGCATTTTTTTTACATGGTAAATGAAGTAAAAAAAAGAATCTTCATATTTCAATAATGCTTGTGTATTTATAACATGCCTTATGTTCTAAAACCAGCTTGTGTATGTATAACATGCCTTATGTTCTACAACCAGCTTGTGTATTTATAACATGCCTCATGTTCTAAAACCAGCTTGTGTATTTATAACATGCCTCATGTTCTAAAACCAGCTTGTGTATTTATAACATGCCTTATGTTCTAAAACCAGCTTGTGTATGTATAACATGCCTTATGTTCTAAAACCAGCTTGTGTATTTATAACATGCCTTATGTTCTAAAACCAGCTTGTGTATTTATAACATGCCTTATGTTCTACAACCAGCTTGTGTATTTATAACACGCCTTATGTTCTACAACCAGCTTGTGTATTTATAACATGCCTTATGTTCTACAACCAGCTCGAACTCAGCCAATCATAGGGAACTCAACACCAGACATGATCAAGGACCACTTCCTCCCTATCGCAAAGAAATTGCGTGAAAATGCTGTTGCTGTGGAACACAAAGAGAAACAACTGATGCAAGAGAAACACAACAGAGCCTCTGAGGACTCTGACTTTGAGGCAGAAGTACAGAAGGTAGGGTTGTTTTTTTTAAATCTCTTTACCTTCCATTTTCTTATTCTCATATTCATCTTGTCAATGTTGTGTGCCCATCATTACTATCTCTGACAGGTACCAAGGTACCAATTCTTTGAAATTCTGTGCCATAGTGAAATTTCATTGTCTTTTCAAAATTTACAACATTGTACTTGAATATTTCTTAATTTGTATAATGCCAAGTTCACTAGTTCATTTACTGGCTTAGAGAAACTAATAGTTAAAATACTTGAATGAATTAAAGACATTATTTCTCTCCATCTAGAAATTTGGATTCCTGGTGAGGGACATTTATGCCTTCTACCCACTGCTAATCAAATATGTAGACTTGCACCGCTCTCAGTGGCTGAAGAACCCCACGGCCTCTGCTGAGGAACTCTTTATTTGTGTCGCTGACATTTTTGCCCTCTGGTCAAAATCCATGGTAAGTAGAACACTTGAAGCAGTTATTTCAACATTTATTTTTGGTATGTCCCTGTGTGTCTGGCATGTGTTGTGCATCATTCAGCATTTGCTATTTAAACTTCATCTCAAGAACCACTGGAGCAAAATCATTTAAAAAACAGTTTGAGATCCACTAATTCAAAGAGCATCTTTTCCAAAAAGAAATTCAGATAATCTCAAACTAGGACGGGAAATAGGTTTGTTATTTGAAAATGACAAAACTGAATCAATGTGAATATTAAATGGGGTTTATTTAGGTTTTTAAATGAGACAAGCTTGTAATTTATTTAATCTGCTACTTCTGGTGTTTATTTTATCCTTGTGTGTTTGTTGTACACAGTGATATGAGCAGAGCTGCATGATTAAAATTAGATCTTTGACAGTTCATAGGGGACATAGTAAATAGCTATCTTGGTTAAAGTTACCTTCAGTAAATCAAAACTTGTTTATCTTGATAATTTGAGAATCCATGTTTTTGATTCTGCATGACATACAAAAAGTATTGTTTAAAAAATGTGTTGTTGTGGCATGTGATTGGTTTTCCCTAAAAATTCTTAATGGCCTATGGAGTAGTTAATAGGTTTACCTCCATGAGTGAAATCTTGGAAGTTCTTGTGGGGTATTACTTGTATTCAGACAATGCAAATGTGGTCTTTTCAGTACTGTTTCAGTATAAACGCAAATGTTTCTTGACAAAGCCACAAAAAGAAGATGAACACATAAAAAATTTTTCCCAATATTTACCAAATTGAATAGAAATGAACTTTTACTGATAGGTAAGTAGTCAAATCTACTTTTTGTATAGAAATAAACTCATAGCGATAAGTAATTAATCAAATTCTCTTTGTATAGAAATAAATGCCATCTAGTGTTAACCATGGCCATCCAGGTTCATACAGTATATACCATGAAATTTTAACCATGGCTAACCAAATTCATACAATAAATGCCATTTAATTTAACCATGGCCATCCAGATTAACACAGTATATGTCATCGAATGTTAACCATGGCAAGCCAAATTCATACAGTAAATGTCATCAAATGTCAACCATAGCCAACAAAATTCATACAGTAAATGATATTAAATGTCAACCTTGGCCATCCAGATTCATACAGCAAATGTCATCCAATGTTAACCATGGCTTCCAGATTCATACAGTAAATGCCATCAAATGTTCACCAAAGTCAACCAACTGCATACAGTAAATGCTATCAAATGTTCACCATGACCAACCAACTACATAACATGAAATGCCATCAAATGTTAACCATGGCCAACCAAATTCATACAGTAAATGCCTTTAAATGTCAACCATGACCATCCAGATTCATACAGTACATACCATAAAATGTTCACCATGGCCAACCAACTGCATACATTAAATGCCATGAAATATTAGCCTTGGCCAACCAGCTGCATAGAGTAAATGCCATCAAATATTAACCATGGCAAACCAAATTCATACTCAAACTGTTTTTTAAGCAACCAGTGAAGATAATGATCAGGGTTCGACACTAACGCAGGTATGCTGGCCCGTGGACACCTGATTTTCTGAAGGACCACCACTTTCCTAAAGCTGGTTTGTCCGTTGGGCCTGCTATTTTAAATTGTGGATATTACAGTTATATCTGTCGCATGTTATAGGATTGTATAAATCTTTCTTTTAATTATAAACATGTAAAACATGGCAAAAATCGAAAGTGAAAGGAAGTTAAAACAAAGCGAAGATTATGCCTGTGCCATTAAACCAAATTATTGTTGTTTGGGTGCTTACCATAAATTGTCATTTGGGCACTTAATTTATTAATCATGTAAGAGCATCAAGCATTTAGGTGATTGACATTTTGTTATCTGGTTTTGCATGTTTGAAAAATATGGAGATTTCTTAATTTCTTGGTAATGTCTCTCCACCACCGCCCCCCAACCCCAACCCCCCCCAAGTCAAGAAACTTGAAATACAATGTGTGTATGATAAAATCAAAAGAGAATGAAAATTCCAAGGTTCCTGGAAGCAGGAATTTCTGTGGCTAACTCACAACAAGGAGAAGGATGAGATGGCATGTTCAGTTTGTTCTGTGTATGATACAATTAGGAACATTTGTAGTTGGCTGCAAAAAATTTAAAATTGGTATAGTCAGAACCCATGACTCATCAGTGAGCCACAAAAGGAATAGCTTAAGAGAGAAAGCTGTGAAGGCAGCCCGTGGTTCTTCTGAAGGTGAGAAGTCTGTTACGTTAATGAATAAGAAAGCCTTTGAAAAACTACATGTCATATTTAGAAATGCTTATTTTGTCGCAAAACTCATATACTGACAATGTGAAATTATGTGGGTTGGGCAAGGTTTGGAAATAGGCAGTATTGTCAGAAATTTATCAGGGTTATTGCTGATACTCGATGAGTCAGAACAGGACCATATCATTTCCTCCAGTCAGTTTTTATCAGTTATTAGTGATGTCTCCACTGATACATCTAACAAAGAGGCAGAAATTGTATACGTTCTTTCGAATGCAAGGTAAATGTTATTAACTTTCATTTTATACTATTGAATTTAATCTATTATACCAGAAATTTAAACTGTTAAACCAGAAATTTAAATTTATATCCATTCCATTTATAATATTTTAAACACTTAAACCACCAATTTAACTTTAGATCTGTTCTAGTTTATTTAATTTTGTTAATTCATATATTTAGTATTTCTTCTTAGGTTTAAATTCACTTTATTGGTATAAAAAATGAACCCAAGGTATACAGTGAAACCATCAGTCATGCTGTAACGGGCTTTATGTCAGAGAGATATGAGAATGAATGGATGAAAAAGATTGTTGCAATGGAAACGGATGGTGCATCAGTGATGTTGATGCTGCTGATGACGATAATGATTATGATGATGATAATAAATACCACACAATATTTATCAGCTTTACAAAACAAAGGATATAAACTGTTGATGAATTTAATGTAAACTGTAATAAAATAACTTGTACATGTGTTTTATTTTATTGCATAGATTACACATTTTTTCAGTAACTAAAACCGTAAATGAGAAAGACCTTCTATCAGTAAGAAGGACCACCAGTTTTCAAAAGCAGGAAGTCCTGCGGGCTTCCTGCTTAAAAAATTTAGTGTCAAACCCTGCTGATAATTGTTTGTTTGATTGTACATTTAAAACGTGTAACTTGTCCACATGATAATCCTAGTGATTATGGTATAAATAAATTGTCCTATTATGGAGTGAAACGACATTATAGATCTCAATGTACATAATGAAATTGATACTGGTAATAATGATAGTGAGAGCATTTGTGCAACATTTGGACTTGTAAAGAATGGTGTGAGAATCACCTCATTGTAAGACATATCTTGCCACAACTTGATGAGATTAGGCTACTGCTAAATCAGGAAAGATGTGTACATATTCTTGGTCTGTGTGAAACATTTTTAAACATTTAATATTAAGGATAGATTACTTGATGTTAAAGGGTATCATTTTGAAAGAAAAGATAGGGATGATAAATAAGGAGGGGGGTTCTTATCCGTATTGCAGACTCCATTAAATGTGAAAGACAAAATTATCTTGAAACTAACACTATCAAAAGGATATCGTTACATGTAAGTTCAACATAAACAAAGCCTATTCTCATATTCTGTGCCTATAGGCCTCCAAATTCTAATCTTGAGTGGGTATCTGAAAATCTAGTGCAAAATGTTGCTGGTGTGTATGATTATGAAACAGTAATGACTGGTGATCTAACATAGACTTCTTTTTTTTTTAAAAATCTTCAGAAGTGGCTAGACTGTTAACAAACTAGTAATTTCACTCAGGATCATGAAAGGTAATTCAGCATTAATTGACCACATGGAAAAATAATCTAAAAAATGCATGTGAAGTATGTGTACCTGTGTTTGCAGTAAGTTACCACTGTCCTATATGTATCACTAAACATGTGCCTAAAGTTACTTTTAATCAACAGCTTGAAATAAAATACACAATTTTCTTAGTTTTCATGAAGAAAACTTCTGCATTTGATGCCTTTTATTGATACTGCTAATATTCCAAATGTCAGCACTGCTTTGGATGCATGGTACAAACTTTTTATCCATCTATTAGGACAGTCATGCCCCGTGTAAAACCAAGTGCGTTAAACATGAGCTTGAACCTAAATGGATGACCAAATGGGTATAAGAACCAAGACACAAAAGAGATACATTTCGTAAAATCAAGGACTGGAAAAACTGTAAAAGGAAATGGAAAAACATAGCAAGCAGCCTAATACATAAAGCTAAAAAAAAACAGTATTATAATCAAGATATTGAGGGCTCTACCAATAGAAGCACATTATGGCAATATCTAGAAAATTTAGTTCCAACCCAAAAAATCATATTCCAGCTTAATTAGACATACTGCTGACTCAGCTACAAGTTAACATACATTAGCAGACATTTTCAGCCATTACTTTGCGAACATAACAAATACTTATATTAGAGAGAGCGCTGAGAGCATTGATCACAAAAAGTTTCTCAATTATGTAAATGATACAGTTCCAGCTGATCCTTTTTTAAACAAATTTCTGTAGATAATTAGTAATTAAGTGAATATGATGTGTAGTGTACCATTGCGTTAAAAATCTACTGGGGACAGCTCCATTGGCCTAAGTGATTAGAGCATCCACCTCAGATGCAGGAGGTCCTGGATTCGAACCCTGGCCATGTCATACCAAAGACTTGTTTAAAAATGGTACTAACAGCTGCCTTGCTAGGTGCTCATCATTAGAAGTTTAGTGTTAGGACTTGTCAGTTTGGTGTCAGGATAATGTGACTGGGTGGGACATGATGCTACATGTCTGCGACATGATGCCCCAGTGCTAGACATCACTGTAAACTGCCACACTGCAGACATAGTAGCAATATGGCTGAAAAATTGTTAAAGCTATGTTAAAAATCAAAATCACATGCACACACACACATGCACACACACACACGCACACACAGAATCCACTGAGCTTGATGAACTAGGCTCTATATCACTAAAAATTGCTGGGTTATCGCAATCTACCTCATCAATAAGAGTATTCATTCTGGTCATTCAAATAAATTGAAATGAGCAAAAATAACACCAATACATAAAAAGGGTGCTAGGTTGGACCCAGGAAACTAAAGATCTTTTTCTATTATCCTTACATTATCAAAAATGTTTAAGAAAAACTGATTGCTAAGCAAGTGTATGATTCTTAAAAAACATTCTCACCCTCTCACGAAGAAGAATCAGGTGTTTCAAGGTTCAAGGGTTATTGATGCCAAACAACTTGAACAAAACTCAGAGACTAATGGCAGGTGGAAATCAGAAAGGGGAACCTAATATATATATATATATATATATATATATATATATATATATATATATATATATATATATATATATATATATATACACACATACACACAATGGGACCCCGCTATAACATGGTAATTGGGAGCCATATAACCCGACCGTGTTATGAACCGAACCATGTTATAAGCAACCATGTACAGTACCAACAAATTTGCAGGGTTAGCGGGGTGGGTGGGGGTGGTACTGAAAATGGGTGCAGAAAGGTGTGCTTCATTGGACTAATTACCATTTTAAATCAATGTATATTAAATGAGAAAACACCTGCAGTGATAACAGAGATTGCATATATAATATATTTCTTTATTCAGAGAACCATGCATTGGTACTTTCACGTGTATAGTTTATATATACATATCTAATCTATAGCATGAATAGAGTATCAACACCGTGTACTCACCCGTGAATCGAATCACATACATCGAATCCACAATACAAGTATTTCCATCAAAAATATCCACACACAGATTTAAAATATTCAATAATTTTGTCACAGATCATTATGTGACTGAATTCAATGGAAAAATAAATAGGAAATATTACGTACCGAATGATGGAACAGTATGTCCGAAGGTTAATAAACGGTGTCTGTATAAATTTCATACTGCTAAATTTTCTCATCCGTGAATTGTAATTCTTTATTATTGTTCGAAAAACTCTGTGATTTTCAGCTGCTTTAAGCTACTGTCACATTTGCTCTTCGCAAAGTCAATCATATTTCTTAACTGAATAATTCGAACATAGTCAATATCTTGCGTCTCCATCCATCTCAAGGCACACTCTAAATTTTTGACTGCTTCTGTTGCTGACGGTGGATTATCCTCAGGTGTGGTGTCCTCAGTGTCATCAGAAGCATCACCATTGTCATCATCACCATTGGTGTTACTGGACAAAATATTTTGAACAATTTCTGCATCCGAAACGTGATCTGCAACTGGGCAGTTTTTATCAAAATTGAGCCATTCATTAACGCAGTCGCGTGACTGCATCTTTTCTTTAAGAGTAAAATCTTTACGTTTCCGTTTCCCGTTTTCCATTCAAAATATCCACTAACTAACACTTTTACACCTATTAGTTTAAAAGACTACATCAAGAATAATTGTCAGTCAACAGTGGGGGTATATTTGTAGGAAGTGGACAACATTATTCACTGGTCAACTCATTGCATAAAACAACACCGCCAAGCCACGCGTACATGTTGGCAGCTTTCGTTTCTTTGATGTTTTATAAATCGTTGCCCCATAATTTGAACAAGTTTAGCTCGGCAATTGACTTTGATGATGAGCAATGTACTTAAATTAATTGATCTATAAATTCAGGTGAGAATCTTTTATCAACCGCCGCATTGTTTGTTGCTTAGTTGTGTAGTCAGTTTAGAGAACATATGTTGGATATTGTTTGAGCAACGACTGTATACGGAATGCATTGAAGACAAAAACAAAGTAGACTTGATGGTTTCATTGCTCATGGATCAGTAATAATAAGATTTAACACTTATGAGCTGTCATTTTTCAACAATAACCAAAGATAAAATTTCTCAAAAGGCCCAGCCATTGGTTCAGAAACTCGTATTTCCGATGTTTATTTTGGCACAAAACTGTAATAAATTGGTTAAATTAAAAAAAATTAGGAGCCATGCCACGATTGTTTTATATTTGAATCCATACGCGATTACCTCCCCAAAGAAGAAATATTTTCCATTTACGAGAATAATACATGTATGTGATATTCAGGAACCACACCACAATCGTCTTATATTCGAATTTATATGCAATCTCTTCTCCAAAATGATAATAAAACTTTTTATATATTTTATTTTTCGTACTTATAAGAATTTTTTTTTTACAAGGTAATAAGGTAAATGAAATTTCGGGAGCCATGCCACGACCGTGTTATATCCGAATTCATGTTATAACGGAGCGTGCTATA